>LOJH01068155.1:0-10135 GCA_001685095.1 Ellobius talpinus
GGACACCTGGGATCCCCTCTAGAGTCAAGACTCTTGCCACCCCTAAAATGTGTCTTTATTTTCGTTGAATTCAAGGAAAACTTTAATTCCTTTCTTTATTTCTTCCCTGACCCAGGGAATTGGGAGGAGGGGAAAATTTTTAATAATTATAATAAAAAAATTAATATTTTTTTTAAATTAGTATGTGTTAGAAATCATTATGACATTTTCCAAGAAAGTGTGTTTTTGTGATGTCAATCTTAATTGCCTGAAGTGTCATAATTACCCAAAGTCTGCATTAATTAAAGACTTTTGCATTTTATGTAGTCATCTTCTAAAGGGCTTAAAAGTCATTTATCTTGGCTGACTTTTTGAAGCATGAATACCCATTATGTGTTGATTTGACCTTTGGGAACATCTTATAGAAGTTTGCAACTTAAATACTAATCTGATGAAGTCACTTAATGATTTAGCTCATTTGCGACAAGTTGTATGTCAGATCATTACCTTAACTTATTTACTATATTGTTGCATTGATGCAATCAGTTGATTTTGTTCAACAAATAAGCTGCCAAAATATTTGCACTGATAATTTGAGCAAGGAATTGAAGCAAAGAGTCCAGATCCACAGCTCTTGTTCTTTCCAACTGCATAGGCTTGCCTTGGTTGCCTAGTTATTTGCCCAGGACAAGTGTTTAAGTTTTTGAAGCCTTAGATTCCTATTTTATAAAATGTGGATGGACTGCCTCAAAAGCCTGAGAATTGCATCAGAAGAGGATATGGGGAGTAGCTCAGTGGTGCAGTCTTTAAAATTAAAGAATTATATGAAATGATGTTTGGGAAACACTTGATATAGTGGCTGTCACTTGGAAAATAAGTCAGTCACTAGTATGTTCACCTGTGGCTTTTAAGTAACTTGGATTATTGTATAAGAACATATGAAATCATCGGGACAGCTAACAGAAGGTGTCAAAGTTATCTAGAACTCTCTTTTAATTCAGTAGCCATAAACCAAGCAGTCAGAACTTGGTATAACACACACGAGGATTCACAAGTATTTCTGAAAAGGATTATTCAAATAGCTCATTTTTTGTGTTTTGTTTTTAATTGAAATAATAACACCATGGATGCTGAATTAGCGATTGTTAAAATTAAAATTAACTCTCAGTATTTAAAGACGTTAAGGTGTCTGTTGATCACATACTGCTGAATTGTGGTTCTCACTGAGTTTCTAGGGACTGGGCTTGTCCCAAGCTTGGGTTACTTCTAAGTGGTGATTCTGTGATGGAGCTTCCTGCATTTCGCATCAAAACCTGAGAGCTGCTACCATTCTGCAGTCAGAATCATTTGCCATGCAGTCCATTCTTACAATATAAGAGAAAGAAGCTATGGTTGATCTTGTTGTCTCTGTGTTCTCAGAGGGATGTCTTCCAGGCAAGAAGACAGTGTTCTTTAATTATCATCTTAGCTGCTAAATGAGGATTTCCACAGTGTGCTCTTCTCTCCAGCAGGACAATCCTATCAATCAAATTAGACACTTTCAGGAAAACAGCAGTAGAAATGTTGAGGACACTTGAGGGTTTTTTCCCCCCACATCATTATGTCTGATGGTTTTATGATCCTCCTGTTGCTGTTGTTATCAGCACAAACACAAACACTGGATATGTATATGTTCTGACTACTTTAGTGCAGCTTTTCTCAGTGTGTTCCAAAGTAAACAAATCCCTTAGGAGCGGGCTTATCTCACATCCTGGTTTCCCTTTCACAGTTGAGTCTGAAGCAGTGGCTCTGGCGTAATTCGTAACAGCTTTCCCTGTCTCTTAAAACTGTGCTAATGCGGGCAATGAATTATGCGAACATCTTTCACAAGAGGCTTCTCATGAAAAGACACTGTCGGATAATGTTGGGATACAAATCATCTTCCATTACATCCTAGAATCACATAATTACCAGCATCAAACAAGCACACTTAACTGAGTTTAATTCTATGTTTCCTAAATTTATTTCATGATGTATTCCTCTTTACATGCAATAAATATTAGTGTTCCACAAAACACACTTTAAAGAGGTGCAGGATACTCGGATTTTTTTTTAAACATTCTTTGGCTTATCAGTTTCCAGTATTGGAACTGAAGAGTTTTGTATGCGCTTTCTGTAACTCATGTTTTCTAGGCTGAGGCAATGAGGTAAACAGTTACCTGCTTAATTCATCATCACAAACTCTGAGTTTAATTTCTGAAATTCAGATTTAATTTAATTTCACTAAAAATTCACATTTTGCCTCTGGTATGTGGTGGTTTGAATGGAAATGGTCCATCAGAAGTGGTAGTGTTAGGAGGTGTGGCCTTGTTGGAGTAGGCTTGGCCTTGTTGGAGGAACTGTGTCACTGAGGGTGGACTTTGAGGTTTCAGAAGCCCATGTCAGGCCTAGTGTTACTCTCTTTTTCTGATACCCGGTGATCTGGAAGTAGGACTCCCCACTACCTCTCCAGTAGCCTGTTTGCCTGCATGTTGCCTGCCTCATGCCATGATGACAATGGACTAACCCTCTGAACCTGTATGCAAGCCCCAATTCAATTCCTTCCTTTACACAAGTTGCTGTGGTCATGGTGTTTCTTCACAGCAATAGAAACTCTAACTAAGACATACGCCAAGCTGAGGGCTGTAACGAAGAATGTAAAATAAGTAAAGATGAATTTTATGTTTAGCATTTGAATTAACAAGTGGATTGGCCTGACTACTCTGTGTAATGTCTTTTTCCTATTTTCTGGTTGATGGTTTTCATGGATGGAATTCTAGATCGTGTCAGAGCCCAGAGTGGGAGAGGACAAACTAGTGGAGCAGACTCATAAGGCATATGCTATGAGGACACAGAAGCCTTCCCCAGCTGCACCCTCAGATGTAAGAATGCAGACATCAGGAGAGGCGTGCCTTCAGGGTCCGCTCGGGGGTGGAAAAGAAAGGATCTGTTTGGATCTCAGTGAGGCTGATGAAATCACCAGTTTCAACATCTACCAGCAAACTTAGGAACTGAGCAGTGATGGGCCAATCCTGTGCAAGCCTCTGACTGCTTGCTTTTGGGTACCGTGGTGCAGAAATTAATCTTGGCTTCTGGGAAGACAAGCAGACCGGCTTAGATAAGTAGAAGGGTACAGTCAATACCCTAAGGCCCGTGAAGATAACACGCCTGGGTGGAAGATGTGGCTCTGTGTAGGCTAGTCAGAGGATGCCACAGGGCTAGAGTACCACCACCTGTACCTAAAGGGGAATGGGAGTGTGTTCAGAAACAAGAAGATTCTAATGTTGCATAGAACACACACATCCACAAGCTGGAGGAACACAAGGAGGTTGCTGCTCCTGGCTAGCCAGGGGGAACCTCTGAACATCTAAGATCCAGCAACATAGTGAAGAGCCTGTGTCAATCAGTCAGGTTTGCATCACTGTGACTACCAAACACCTGAGAGAAATGGCCTTAAAGGAAGTAAAGCTTGCCGCGCAGTTGCTATGGTATCAGGCTTTAGTTACCTGGATCCATCAATTTAGGGAACAAGGTAAAAGAGATTTTCCTAGTGGGAACACATGAAGGAGCAAAACTGGTTTACCTAATGGTACATAGCAGAGAGAGAGGGGTGGGCTTGGGACAATTTATACCCCTCCAAGGAATACCTCAGTGGTCTATTTCTTCACCTAGGTCCCACTTCCTCACTGTAGCCCAGTCAGCTATGAATTCATCACTGAAATCATGGACTAACTCGTTGATGAAATTAGCACTCTCATGATCTACATTTTGTTACTGACCTAGCTTTCAACACATGAACCTTTGGCCATAATCCAAATCCAGACCATACCAGAGGCCTTTCTGGCTAAGAAGGAGACCATCAAAACTGTCTAAGGAAGCAGTGACAGAAAAATAAAACTCTACCTCTTGAGTCTGCACATTGTGGCCTTTGTGATTACACAAAATCAATCAGGAGACACGGAATAAAACAAAAAAATGTTTCACGAAAATACAAAACCAAGATGAAGAGACGACATTGCTCAATTATCTCCAGGATCATTGTAACATATTTCTCTAAGGGGATGACAGATGAGTAAAGCTTTGAAGAAAATTAAAATACCAACCAGCTTTGATGTGTGCATTTTCACGAAGAGAACTATATAGAGCAGCAATCCCAGCTAAGTGCATGTAAGGCGTGTTCCACACTGCTGGGAACAGGTTAAGAATACAAGGAAACAAAACTTTGAAAACACAATTGCTATTAAAATATAAAGGTTCTTTATTATTTAAGGAGATGAAAACCTGACCTCTGGTTTTAACTACTCTGACTGTAAGAAACCAGTCAGTACATTGCGATGCAGCACAAAGGGACAATGAAATCTTTAAGAGTTTGAAGAGAAACTTCCTTAGGTGTGCTAACCCTGCACCTGAGAAATAAAGAAGCGCTGACTCACCACCGTGAGCAACAGCTTGGGACACACCCTTTCAATAAAAGGAGTGGGAGTCTCATAAACTATTTTAGCAAGAACTTCCTCCAGGAAATCCTTGGTCACTCTGTGTGTGTGTGTGTGTGTGACAGAAAATAAGTTGTCATATGCCCTAGTCCAAACTGACCTAAACTACAAGGCAGTCAGGGCTCCAGTGCAGCTAGCACAGCCAGCAGCAACATCACCGTTAGGTTTAAAACCCTTCCTGTGAGCTCATCTAGACCCTCACAGTTTCCATCTGCTGGAAAGCTGCTCTGCTCAACCAGAAAAAAAGCCGCAAGCCCACTGTGACCTCACTGCAGGGCTGGTCAGGGGAGAACAGAAGTTTAGAGGTTTTTACAACAGCTGCTGACAGAGTCCTGGGGAAAGATTAGTTTGGAATAATTCTCTTTTGCAAAAGAAGGGAATGAGAGGGGTCAGAAATAGGAAACCGACAAGAAAACAAGCCTGTCAGCATTCAAAACTGATTACTGGGGAATTACTCTGTGGCAAGGAAAAAAAAAACCACAGAGTTCCAGAAACTTCACTTAGTGATGATTATCCCGAAAGGCTTTTGTTGGGTATATTTTGTTAAAATAAATATGCTTACCTTAAATCTGTAATGAGCTTTGATTTGCTCTTGGCGATTTTCTTGATGGTTGCCAACTCTATGGAAAACAAGGAACCTTCCAGGATGTGGGACACTCCTGCAGTGGCAAGGCTGGGTTATGTGGCCATCGGTCTTATTACCGTAAACCTTTTAGAATAAAATTAGATACTCAGCTGTGACCTCCTCTATCGGCCATTAATTACAGTAGGCTTCCTGAGTTCAGGAAAGGAAACGCGGTTCTCCCTAGGCCAAACCAGTTTCTGTTTTACTCTCCTGTTATTTGCTTAACAAGTTGAAGCATAACCGTCTATTAAAAATTAACTGTCTTGTTTTCTTGGAATACACCCAAAATCTCTGACTGGGATTAGATGGTCACAGTGCCTGTTGTATGACATAGAGGGCAATGTGGAAGTTAGAAGTCAGAGGACCGACACTCACGTTCCTAGTTATTTAGTAGGTGATCACTAACCTGTCTTGAGCGGGATAAACTCCTCAGTCTCAGCTTCGCTATCTTTCAAGTGGGGACGATGATGCTTAGGTCCCGACGATCTGAAGATTACAAAAGAGTGTGCCAAAGTATCTCATTGAAGCGATAAGGGGCTCCACCACCGACTTCACATTTCTTCCTCAAACGTACCTCAGCTCCCCCCTTGCTTCTTGTCCGTCCCTAACCTCTGAGCTGTATAATCTTGTGGCGCATGGCGTGCTGGATGCTGCCCTACAGAGCGTTGCACCACAGATTATACTGAAAAGGTGTCGCCAGTACGTGCAGCATATGACCTGCTATTCTCCAGAAAGTGAAAACTTTCAGTCCACTGTTATCAAAACAGTCAAGTTCTTGTGCAGAAGTAAAAGACAAAATAAAACGGTCCTTGCAAGAATCAGCTATCTTTTCTGAGTTTTTTGTATACATGAAGTTATTAAATAGTCCAAATTCCAAGATCCAAAATGTTGGCCCATAATAGTGCTTAATAGGGACATGACTCATCTTTAAAACTTTTTTGAATTAGTTTTTAATTTTTTGTTTGATTTCCACACATGGATATAATGCATCTTAATAATATCCACCCATATTCCTTCTTTCCCTCTTAACTTCCCCTACCTTCCCCAACATTTCTTATTTCCAACTTGAAAAAAAAATCCACTGAGTCAAGGTCATGCTGCCCACAGGCACATGGGTGTGGAATCATAGACTGGGTCACGAGAAGTATAATGGAATTTAAAATTTAATTTTGGAATATGCTGCTATGTGATCCTAGTTCTCCACCCCCTGAACTGACTATGCCTTGACCAAGAAGAGGCAGGCAGTAAAAAATCATTCTCTAAGCAAAATTTTAATTACCAACATTTTATTTTGTAGTAGATACTCTCTGCAGCCTACTCTGGTCTAGAAATCTCTTTGAACTCCTTATCTTTTGCCTTTAATTCTTGAGTGGTGGGTTATAGGCATGCGCCAATAGGCCCAGCTGATGTGACGTGGTCAGGTATTCTATCAACTGTACTGGCTACATTCTCAACTCCTAAAGTTTTTGTTATGATTTCCATATCCTCCAAATGCTCACCAACTACTTTGGTTCAAAGAGACGACAGATTGAGCTTGCCAACAATGTCCAGGGTCTCTTGTACTCATTATGATTGTTTTCATGAATGTCTACCTGCACACCTCCAGGCCTTACTGTGTTCATGATGCCTCTCACACAATGTAAAATCCTTCAGCTCTTCTATGATACTGCCTTTTCCTCCTAGTTCAATAAAATGAATTATAAAACTATCTGATTCTAATATACTAGCCGAACAAAACAGAACATTAAACATATGCTTGAAAGACAGGTTTCCAATTAGGAAATACTAACAGGACCAAATACACCTTACTATGGAAATGTGGTGGCTACTTTTTCTTATGAGAAACTCTAGCACAGGATATCTTCTCTATTTGGTATTTATTACAAGTATATCTGTATTTACAGATCTATATCTAGTCTAAGTATAAAGGTTATGAATTTGGTGCATTAGGTAATAGTGAAATAGAAATCATTATCCTTTTATTTTAAAATATCAAAAAATATTACACTGAATCACTTGGTCTTCCTATCTAAAATTAATTAACAGAACACAGCTCATTCTATGTCATCATTGAGGAAACGTTTGGAGGTTTTTTTCTAGTTGCCTACGGTGGTATCAACTGCTCAAGCCCGTGTGACCTACATAGAGCTTGGCTGCTTTCTTCCTGCACACCCACTTCAGTCCTGTAGGTCTTCTGAGATCAGAAAGCCAACACACTAGGAACTGAGTAACTAATGTATTTCTCCCCATCGTTTTGCCATGGGTTGGATCGCTTTTCATTTTGTTTTAATTGGTTTACACAGTATCATGTTTCCTTATGGCCTTTTCACATGTGATCTGGTTGACCTTCCCCTGCTTTGCTGCCACCCAGTCTATAGCCTTGTAAGCCTCAGAGTGGGAACAGGACTCACCCCCAACAATCCAAGGAAACCTTCTTTAGGACGAGTCACACTCTATCTGATTCAATTACAAACAGTGACTTCTTTCCAGTCCTAGATGAGGAAGTATATAATCTTCAGACAGGCTCAACAACAACTTCGTGTTGGCAGGAAAGGAACAATGATTGTCAGAAAGACAATGAGTTGTGTCTTTTCACGTAAGAGCCAGGAAAAGAGATGGAACAGCAGGAGAAAACAAAACAACAACTAGGCAAGAACGATAGCTTCACAGTTCCAGCAGCTTGAGTGTCCACTCCCAATGGACAGTCTTGAGTAAGGAGGTATTATTTCTTCATGAATAAGTCCTCCACACTTAATACACTACACACCATTTAGCAGTACATCATGACTCAAAGAACTGAAGGCACACTGAGTGACTATTATTATATTATTATATCTTGTCTTCTGCAATAAACTTATCATAAGGATTTTTAGGTTGCTTAAAATGTGTAATTAGTTGAACTGGACTCAAGAACACATTTATTGTCCACCTGTAACATTTTAATGTGCTCCCCACCCCCCAGATGTTAAGGCAAACATTAAACTGCAGCTTTAAAACTCTGAGGTCTAAAATAGATCTGGGCTCTGCTTCTTACCCCAAGAAGATGTTCTATCTTTTTGTGCCACATATTGCGAAGTGTTCTGAATTTAGATGAAAAGTACACACTGTTCATTCAGGGCACAGAAATACCATTGAAAAAAATGTTTGGTGGGTACACAGATCTTCCATATTCTGCTTTTGTTACATTTTTAGCAATCAGTTTCTATCACTGATTAATATCAAGAACATTTTCTGTGAGAACCAGGAAGTCCCCTGTTAGTGTGAAGTCACCAATGTACATTTCAAAGCCTGTAGAAAAAAAAACCCAACCTCTATTAATAAAACTCCCTAATTTAAAATACCACTTATTCAAATAGTCAAGCTCATTTTTTTAAAGATAGACAAAGTCCTGTGCTACTGATTTCATCCTATCAGGATCCACTCAATATTCCCCAACAGATCATCATATTTAAAAGATGACAGTCATACTGATAGAAATTATGTATAGGGTGTGTTATAGCACCAACTCAAGAGCACAGCTGAAACTCAGGAGACTTACATGACCCACCAGGGTTTACGTAGCACGTATTTATCTAGGCATCTTTGACAAAGAGCTGTGGTGGGTTATAGCAAAAACTATGACTTTTTGGTAAATACTACCCTCTAGGGCACTGCTATTTGAGTAGGAACAGCACAAACACAATGACTATGCCTGAAATCTGAGGCAGGAAGGGATGAATAGGGTTCCAGGAACAGAGACCAGAAGAGGAAGGGAGTAGATTCAGATAGAGGAATTGGACAATAGCCTTGAAGGCCACTGAGCTGCACCTTAGAGAGTAGACCGCAGCATATTTGGACAGGAGTGTGACTAGAATGAAGGTATTGTGATTTAAGGAACACCTTAAATAAACCAGCAAACTATCACATGAGAATCAGCTACCTCCAACGACGGCAAGCATCACCCACATAAGTGCATTAGACGTGCCTTTTCAGTGGGATAATGGAAGCTGTCATTACAAAACATACACTCTATTATTTGCTTTTTTAAAAGTATTCCAAAATTAACAAACAAAAATATAGAGAGAATAAAACCTTGCTAGCTTTCTACTTTTTTTTTTTTAATGGTTCTTTGAGACAGGGTTTCTCTGTGTAACAGTCCTGGCTGTCCCGGAACTAGCTTTTGTAGACCAGGCTGGCCTCGAACTCACAGAGATCCGTCCGCCTCTGCCTCCTGAGTGCTGAAATTAAAGGTGTGCACCACCATCTCCCTGCTATAGTTTTTCTATATTTTCTTATGATTCTAAATTCTTTAGAACCACCATTGCATTAGAGTTCTCTAGATAATCAGAACCACATATATAAACATACAGACATGTATACCACTATATGTGTATGTGTACACTTAAATATATGTAAAAGTGTCACGAATCATGAAGGCAGGTCACATGGGAGGAGGAAGAGTCATTTTTTATTTACTTAGGCAGTTCATTATGTTTCATAAGCATATATAATGGATATATAATGTTAAAGAAAGGAACATATGGCTATCATTGGTGTTTAACTGAGCAATTTGAAACACAGAGAAGTTAGGAGTCTTGAGGGTTCTGGAGCTAGGACGGCACAGGCGGACACAGAATCAGAGCTGGTGGCTTTTGACAGGTCACCTACTCGTCTTTCTGCTGCACCTTCACTCTGAGATCCTAAACCCCTGCAGCATTTATTGGATTTAACCCTTTTTTTGTAACTTCATTCAGGATACGTTTGTTTATAAATGCTCTATATTCAACTAATTTGAAGGGATGTTTATTTTTAAAAAACTCTATTATATTGTACATATAACTAAATAATGATATGTTCATTTTAAAAAATAAATTCTAAAAAAACAAAAAATAAAGAATAAATTCTATTATACATTCTGTTTTTGTTAGATACCAGTTTGTTTATTGAACAGACTTCTTGAATTAGTTTTTTTTTATTTTTTATATTTTATTTTTCAAGACAGGGTTTCTCTGTGTAACAGCCCTGGCTGTCCTGGAACTCA
>LOJH01068157.1:0-10134 GCA_001685095.1 Ellobius talpinus
TCAGCATTTATTTAAAACATGATTGACAGATTACAGACAATTCTCCCGCACCAATTCATAAAAAGGTTGTAAGACCTTAGATTAAGGCACTAAGTAAACAACTGTCAATGTGTTGACAATGGTCAAAGCAAATATATTTGAAACACCAGTTGTCATAAAAAATCTGCATCATAGAAAGTCATACAACGCATAATTAAATATATAATTACAAATATATAAAACAAAAAATACATAATTTATTCATGTTTCCAACTGAAAAATAACAGAAATTAAAAATAAAAAATTAAGTGGGAATTTCATACAAATGTTTAGTTATTCCAGTATGAGTTTTAAAGGATAAAATATATCTATCTATCTCAATGAAATTGCTCAGATTAGATAACACTTGCTTGTTGGCAGTGATGAAATTCACATGAAACCCTGAGTTTAGACTCTCTCTGGCTTGGGGAATCACATAGCAGGGCATAAACCCAACCATGTCCAGCTCTAGCTAGGGCACTGACCAATGCATTCTGTTATCTGGCTTCCAGCCTTCATAAAGCTTGTTTGAGTTGCCTCCAGGCCTGGGTAAAGTGGTAGCGGATTGGATCCCTTCAGAGGCTGGAAGCTGATGGCAACGGCAACAAGGGCTCTGACATCCTGCCACTGGAGCGGAGGACAAAATGGGCTGAAATAGACAGGTGGAAGCGGGATGACTTACTGCCCCGGGTCACTGGCTGTCTTCAGATACCTTGAGGTGGAAAATATGGAAGAAGAGAGAATTTCCTGTCCTAACCGAGGCGGGGATGTATGCAACTGGAAACAGAAGCCTCCAGCGCACATGGGATCCAGTTCAGTAGTCAGTCACACATACACCTGAAGAAATACACAGGATTTTCAGAGGCTCTGTGTAGTGTTCATACCTCTTACAAGCATACGTCAAACATCATGCTTACATATATGTGAGCATATGTGTAATGTGTAGTTATCTCAGTCCGATAATATATGATGGCAAAACTACAATGAAAAATGAGTACCTGGAAAGAATCTAAGATGAAAGAGTGAGTGACCAATATTAACCTTGCCTACTGTCACATTGCTCCACTGCTGCTGCAAATAAACACCCCCGAAGAACATTTCTTTCCCAAGTGACCAAGCACACACAGACACAGACTTGACTGTGAACCTTTAATTCACAACAGAAGGATGCTGCTTATGGAGTGAGAAGTGACAGTGCAGTCCCTCTGGACACATCAGGTGCTCGGCCAGTTTTCCACAACGATGGTGACAATGTGCGCAGCTTTCTCAGGGACTGATTTCTGTAAGGCCAGTTTAGGTGACAGCTTAGTGTCAGCAAACAGAAGTAATTCCCAACACCTGGTCTAAGCAAGTGGTTTGCTTTTCTGAATGCAGCTTTCAACTCACCTATTTCTATTACTTACTCCTACCTCCTACCCCCAAGAACAACAAAAGCATGCCCGAAAATCAGTCACGCTATTTCTGACCAGCACCACTAGCAGCAACAACATCAAGAAGCACACACCTAAAAACAATCATGTTTCAAACCAGGTATCTATACCAGCCTATGGTCTTGTAACTATAATGTACATTTAGTATAATCACAACCATGAAAAAGAGACCAGCATACACAAAAGAACACTCATTAGCTGTCCCTTACCGTGAAGGCACAGAGCTGGGGAATTGCTACATCTCTCTCTTGTCTAAAACTTGAAAGGGATTGCTAATAGCTTCATTTTACCACTACTGACTTAGAACATTGAAACAAACGTGTGCACGGTTGTGGAGTTTATAGATAATAGAGCAGTTCAAACCTGCACTGCCTGACTTCTGCCAAGCTCTAAGCCAATCTCATTCCACTTTACCTACCCTCACTGTAAATGTCACGACAGAAACAAATGTATGTTTGTGGGGAAGGAGCTCAGTGGTAGGGTTCTTACACAGCATGCACAAAGTCTAGAACCCAATCACAAATACCAGAAAAATAAAAACCAGACAGAGTAAGGCCTAGAAGAAACCCGTAAACACATAGGAAGACTTATACGGGCTTAGACCCTGTGCTGATGAAGCCAGGAGACAGCAACACCAGACCCCTTTTGTTAGGTGTCTGGATTTCTGATTTCCATACAGTTCATACTTGTGTGACACTTGGAAGGATTTCATCCAGAGCAGGGTTAACAGCACACAGACCCGCTTCCCTCCCAGGTAAGCAGGGTCTTCTGGCACCTGTATCCAACCACACAGATGCTGGTGGCCATGACTCTAAACAGCCAACCTGTGCTCTGTCCTCCTTGTGTGTACACTCTTCCTTTCCATATGGCCCTGTTCCCTTTTGCTCCTCACGGATGGGCTGACCCTCTGCCCGCAAATCAGTACCAGGAAGCTTTCCTTTCTTCCCTGCTCACAGAAGGAATTAATGTTCACTTCAGAAAATTTCAAAATCAAAGGCATTAAAAAGAAAGCAAGATCCCTGGGTTTCTACCCCTACACATAACTTCTACTAACATTATGCTAGATATGGTTTTTCTAAAAAAAATGCACACTATAATTTTTATAAAATTGATATCACACATATAGGCTATAATAGTTCAATTTTTGACAAGTCTGTGAAAATTCTTTATCACTATAACATGATTAATTGACCACCTGGTCCTGTGTTATACAAATGTGGTATATTTAACTTATCACCTACTACTGACCACTTAGGCTGTTGCTCACATTTGATTCTTTATGAACATCCTGCAGATTTATGTTTACTCAGCCATGACTTTGTAATATATTCCTTGGCACATTGGCTGGCTTTGATTTGCCCTTCTTACAGTTTATGAAATTTCTTTCCCAGCAGGACTAATTACTAATGCATGAGAAATGGGTCTCTTGAACATAATGAATAATCACCAAATTGCACAATGACTTATAAGTAAATTAACTAATTCATTTAACAAATCCTCATTAACCTTCTATACATGCTAGGGACTGGAGATACAGCCAGCAGGCTCGGGGCCTGCTCTCAGAGAGCTTTCATTGCTTCCAGCGGAAGGGTAACAATAGCCTGTGAAGAATGAAGGGCAGTAGTGGGCGGTGACAGGAGGAACCTCTTAGCCTATCAGGGGAAGGGAAACAATAGCCTGTGAAGAATGAAGGGCGCTAGTGGGCGGTGACAGGAGGAACCTCTTAGCCTATCAGGGGAAGGGAAACAATAGCCTGTGAAGAATGAAGGGCACTAGTGGGCGGTGACAGGAGGAACCTCTTAGCCTATCAGGGGAAGGCTAACAATAGCTTGTGAGGGATGAAGGGCAGTAGTGGGCGGTGACAGGAGGAACCTCTTAGCCTATCAGAGCTTTCCGTATCCTCCTTACACCAAATTCTCACTCTTCTGACCACCACATACCCTCATCCCACCTCCATGTTTCCTAAGTCTATTTCTAATTTGAGTTGAAGTAACACAGTATTTCATTTTAAAATTCTACTTCTACCTATGAAAAGAATTGCTAGTGAAAGATAACAATTTCTAAAAGCCACGCCACCCCAACATTGACTGCAAAGTGAACAATTTCGGATGAGAACTCAGTAAAAAAGAAAAATCACTTAGAAAAATGTTTCCTAAATATTTTTAAAAATATGAATTTCTATGTTTTCTAGCTTTTGAATATTTGAATTACAATATTTTTCATGATTAACTTTAATTTCAAAACTGGTCAGAAGCAAATTAACCTATAAATTTTTTAAAATGGGAACAACCCAAAACTGCTATTATATTCTAAATTAATTTCATCCCCCTTGTATTTTAATATTTTACATGGCATAGCTCTTGGCCATCCATGAAGATAAAGCCATTTTTCCAGTGACTTGCTTTGTGCACTAGTCAAATGAACTGAACTTGCCACTGTGTCTGGAGAGCTGACTGCACTGCTACTTTAGGAACAAGGCACACACCTTCCCTAAAAGAGTTAGCGCAGAGGGGTCAGAGAACAAGTAAAACCTTGTAAGATGATGGTCTTTACAAATAGAAGGTGATTCAGACTGATTTGGATAAAACTGGCATGTAAGTAATGAATTAATTAAAATGAATTCTTCATTTTTTTTGTTCAGAGTACACACTGAAGACCTTAAGTATGAAATGCTGTTGGTGGAAATAGAGACTGCTAAGACAGTTTTACCCCTGAGAATGAGTGTTGGTGCATTTTTTCTTCATATTCAGCTGTAAAGCACGGCAGCTGTGATGGAACATGCCTTGCAATCCTAGCGCTCAAAACAGACAGGAAGAGGGTGAGGCCAGTCTAAGCTGTATAACGAAATTCCATCTTGAAAGAAGGAACATATGCTTCTCATTAAGTTCTATCGTAAGTGTATCTCTGTTTATATAGTGATATGTATGTGATATTTATCTGTTTATTCACTGAATGGACGTACATAAAACATTTCCAATCTTTTCTAGTCTTAATTTAATCACCAAGAAAAATCAAGGAGAAAAAGAACCTTGATTATTTCTACTTGGGGGTGAGGAAGCTGTGGTAGAGAACAACAGAGTGTCTGGGAAGTGAAGACAGCCAGGAGCATCGTGGACCTCAGCTGTCCAGGGATACAGGTGGACAGGCTCCAACCTCCCCACCTTGCCACATGGAGGAGAATCCAGATCCCTCCCTTAAATGATTTTAAGCATCTAAAGAACCTAGATCATCATGGTCCTATCTTGTCCTTAATTTTTGGTCTTCTGATTTAGGTCCTGTGATTAAATGCACACAGGGAACAAACAAACAAGCAACAAAACTCCCTCAAAACCAAACCTCAAAACACCTAAAGCTAAACACTGGCTAGTCTTCATTCCTTCTTCTCATTCTCTATTTAAAAATGAGATTTGTTAATTTCATTGTATGTGTTTATGAGTGTTTTTTTCTGCATGTAAGTATGTTTACCATATGCATGCTTGGTACCCACCCACAGAGGTGAGAGGAGGGCATCGATCCCCTGGAACTGGTGTTAGGGACAGTTGTAAACTATAACATCGGTGCTAGGAATCCAACCTGGGTCCTCTGCAACAGCAACACGTGCTCCTAACCCCTGAGCCATCTCTCTGGCCCCACTCTTTCTCTTATTTATTCTAAGCATACAAAATCAATCCTTCCAATTTTTAAATTGCAGAGAAGCTAGATCTATCTTTCACAGTCTGCTTCCTCTGGAGGCCTCAGGTTCTAACTGTGGATGGAACTGTTTATTAAAACTATTTTCTAAGCAAAGTCCACTGTTTCTAGGAGGAATTCACCTGCTAGCTAAGAGAACTATACCTATACATAATGGGCAGGCAGCATCCTACAATACGGTTAATAGAAAGCACTGTTACTGATGACTAGTCAGCTACAATAGAACAGATCTGAGCTACACTCACCTACACCAGAATGGAGGTAGAAACAAACTTCAAATGACATTAAATTAATTCATTAAAGTCTTAAATAAATCTATATGCAAGGAATTATTTTTCTTTGTATTTCAGAATCCATGGTGAAAAATGACAATGCTTAATGACAAAAAGAAAATCATATACCTCCATCCTGCCAATGAGGCTGTCAATACAGATGACAAGTGTCAAAATACTATTAGAAAAACAGATTAACAATATAATTTGGGGCATACACAAGTCACTAAATCATATATATCTAATCCAGATAAATGTGAAATTTCAAAACATCACCTACATCTGAACCAGTGCGTATGAATTATTCACGTGGCTTTATATAGTAGGAGGATTAAAAAGGGAAGTAAAGACAAGAATAAATTTCAGAAAACAGTTCCCAAACTGCTGCTTTTCTAAGTCAATGAGCTCCAACGTGCACTGAAACAGGGATGTATTTGCTGCCCCTGTGAACCTTTACAGTTATGGTCAGGATGGGCATATGAAGAGGCCCTCGTTTGGAGGTACTTTTTGGCAATGGTCAGGAAAAACACAGGGGAATCAATTATTGAGAAGCCGTCTTTGCCTTCAAAGTAATTTATGCCTTGGAACTGCTCAGATGTTCAATGGTTAAAGTGCTTACTGAAAAAGCACAAGGACCAGAGATCAGATCCCCAGCTCCCACATAAAGGCTAGGCAGGTGTGGTGGCTTGCCGCAAACCCAGTACTTGGAAGGCAGAGACGGGGGTTTCCCAGTGCCACGAGCCAAATGGGGGAGAGCTACATTCTGTGCAAGCCTTCCTCCATAAATAAGGTGGAGAGGACTGAGGAAGATACTTGACATCAATCTGGCACAGACACAGGCACACACACACACACACACACACACACTCACACACTCATGTGATTGCAGGAGGACATAAGCACATGACAGGTACACACAGAAAATGCTCTATAATTTGGGATAGGAAATAAATAAAAATTTGGTATGAGAGTTACAGCTTGTATAGTCAGTAGGAGGAGTAAGTGCTTTGTGTTCTTGAGAGCTAGGATTTCTTAGGAGACCTAGCTCGGTACCTGCCTAGTAAGTAGAGGCTCTGGGTTTGATTCCCAGAACCTCCAGACTGAAAGAAACAGATTGTTAAGGGAGAGCGAAGGCTGTCATTGGTAGTCAGTGTTCTCTGACCTTGACTTGGTAAATGTTTGCTGAGTGATGTTTGTCAAGGTGATAAATAGAGTAGGGTACCTGCTAAGTCGATTTGGCAGCTGAGAGCCGAGAATGAACTCTGGAGTTGCCTCTCACTCCTTGGCCCCATGCCTGTGCCTACTGAGTGGCCACTTCATGGCTAGCTAGTCAATGGCAATAAGAAGACAGAGGCTAAGTTGAGACCATTACTAACCGCCACCTGAAAGTCAAGGGCAGGTGTAAGACGTACAAACTCCTGGGGCAACTGGCAGAGGTCCAGCCAATGCCTGACACAGACGAAGGGAGGGAGGAGCCTGGTTAAAGAGAAAACATTCTTCTTAGCTAGACTCCAAGAGGGAAGAGAAGGAATGGTTGGAGCACTGACTCGGGGGTGGACAAAGGAAAGAGGGAAAGGGTACAGATGTCTTCCTCTTCTTTTTGTCTTTGAAGATAGGGCTTCTTATCCTATAGCCCTGGTTGACCATGAATTTGCTATGTAGACCAGGCTGACCCTCAACTCACAGACGTCTGCCAGTGTCTGTCTCTGCTGGGATTACAGACATGTAAAATAATACATGTTAAAAGAGTGCGTAGATATCTTCAGTAAAAACCACTACGATTACTCAACTCAACAGGCATATGGATGGGACAAGTAGGAGTTGGGCTTTGAAAACGGCAAAGATGACCGGGATCACTGCACTGTTGTGCAGACATGGGGCATTCTGGAGAGAAACCATACTTTTCAAACTAAGGCTTTAATTGTTCCATGGTTTTATCAAGAACTATGCTAGCCAGTATAGGAGATTTGGAGAAAGGCAAGATATGGCTCCCACCCACCCACAAAAAAAGGTAGATAACAATCCTGAAATATTTCACGGTCAAACGTGAATATATGCCCCCTTCCCCCCACCCCAAAACAAAAGGGAAGTAACAGGGACAAAATGCTTCACAAGGAGAACTCAGGATGTGCCAATTCTTTCCTAGTTTACCACTGGTCTTCCTGACTGTTTCTGATACTGTAAAATATATCATTATGAAGTCATTTTCTGTTTTCATGTTGACTGTAACAGTAGCAGATATTTGAGTTCCCTGGTTTGTGGGAAAGTTGGGGGTCCTGGAGATTTGGTGGACAAAACAGCCGATGGGCTTTTGGTTGAACCCAGAATCATTTTTTTAGGTAGGCAGATTAAATTTTTGTTTTTAAATGGCCCTTTTGCCAACAAGGTGGATTCCCAGAACCATGGGGCATGGACACACACTTTGCAGTGTCCGTCCACACTGAGAGGAGGGCCTAAAAGGGAACAATAACAACCCAGCAAGCTATCCTGCTCCTCTGGGTCCATCTAGCTTTCCCGCAACTCTCTAGAGCTAGCTAGGCAGCTGACAGCATGGATTTTTATTGAAGAAATGCTATGACATTTGTTCTAAATGTCACATTTCTCCCCCACCAACTAAAAATAGCTTGTCACCATACCCCTACCCCTAATAAAATTGTTGGCTTGGAAATGACATTGATAAGCAAAATGAGGCATATAACCTTTTCTCCCTTTTTCTATAAATGTTTTATTTATTCCCGAGTAACATTTTGTGTCTTTTGTAGGCTGAGATCAAAGGGACAGAGCAGTAAATTTTACTGCACCAGTGGTCTCCTGCAGTATGGGACTGTCATTTTTAAAGCACGTTTCTGCCAGGCACGGCTGTCATTTGAGTAGTGATCTAGTGACTGACAGAAAATATCTGTAGAAATAATATGTGTTCTCATAGCCATGTGACATTTTATGAGCAGTTTGACTGTTTTCATTACGCTGATTTCAGTCTGGTGAGGAGGAAGTTGGAAAGCCTGTGATGGGCACATGCACAGCCTGCCAGGATGAAGCCGACAGGACAACCTTGAAATTGGGCTTGAAATAATAAGACCATGTGGCAATTATCTGAAAGCCTTTTAAATAGCGAGTTGAATGAACTGCATAATCTGATCAATTCCAAGGTCACTAGCTTTATTGATAAGAGTGTGTGGCTAACTGACAGCCTGAGCCCAAATTTCACACAAACATTATGGCAGCCCTTTAGTACTTGCCTTCAATCACAGCTAGGTTTTTTGGTTTTTGTTTTGGAGTGGGGTAGGGTAGGTAGGCCATAGCCCATGCTGGCCTTGAACCTCCTATGCAACCAAGGATGATCTTGAACTTATGATCCTCCTGCCTCCACCTCCTAAATGCTGAGATAATAGGCATGTGCTACCATGATTGGTTTATGCAATGCTGGACATGGAACTTAGGCTTCCTAAACACTAGGCAATTGCTTTACTAACCGAACTCTAGCGGTAGCCTAATTAGGCTTTAAGACTTAACATTTACTTATTACAGAAAAATCTCCATTAAGCATACTTTACATCCAAAGTGTTCTCATTAGTAATGGAATTCTTTTTACAACAGAATTAGATCACACTGCTGGAAGACATGATTCAGGAGTTTGGACATTTTTTTAAGCAAGACAAATAAAGAATAGCTATGTGTTATGCTTGTTAGTACAACACCTTTTCTTTTCTTGTTCTTGCAAAGGCTCCATACACAGTTGACGGAGGAATATTTGCTCTCACAGCTCCTAGTATGACCTGTTGTGTCATTGTGCTGATGTCTACTTCAGATCTCTCAGACCACATCACAGATCAGAAAGGAATGACTCACATGATGAGATGACAGCCAACACCCCAGCATTTACATCCCACTTGGCATCTTGATTGTCCATGCTGGTCACCTTCAGAAAGGCAGAGCTTGGAATTTTCAATGGTCTACCATATGTAAGGGTTCTTCTACCCTGCTACACAAGGCACGCCAACAGAGCCCTAACTCTAATAAAACTCTTGGGAGGATCTGAGGATCCATAAAGGCCTTGGGATTCAAGGTCCAAAGACATTCGCACACAAACTATCAAGATGCTATCTCCATGGTCTACTACCAGAATAATTGTGTGTGTGTGTTCAGTTTTCAACATGTGTGCTTAAAGTAAAGCACTACATGTTCTACTTTGTTGTAATTCCCAGTTCCCAAGGGTCCACCACACTGTCACTGCCAGTCCCTTTGCTATCTGCATTTCTTTCTTCTTTCTCCCTCCCTCCCTCTCTCCTTCCCAAACTCACAGAGATCCTCCGCCTATCTCTGCCTTTGAGTGCTGGGATGAAAGCCATGCCGCCACTGCCCCACTGCTTACATCATCTGCATTTCTAAGCCCCCAGCATCGATAGACACACAATACCTACTGAGGTTTCCCTGACAGCTCTAAAGTCAGTGTGCCCCATGCTTCAAGATGCAAAACCTCTATTTTGGGATTTAGTTGAAAATTTAGCCTTCACCCTGTTTATTGCTTTTAGCCATGGATCAATGTTAAAATTTCAAACACAATAGTATTTATACTTCTTTTCCTGCAATCTGCAATTCACAATGTGTCTTGATTTCCCTACCATGGAATTTTAAATCAACACATTCTTTAAAAAAAACCCTTATCTATCTATCTATCTATCTATTTATTTATTTATTATGTATACAACATTCTGTCTGTGTGT
>LOJH01068159.1:0-10134 GCA_001685095.1 Ellobius talpinus
TGCCTCCTCAGCTGAAGCCCCGCCCCCGCCGCCCTACCTCTTCCTCACCATTGGTTGTCTCTTAAGACCCGCCTCCTGGGAGTCGCTGTTCATTCGGTATACGACACATCCATCTTTCCGGTTCCATCCAATTAAAGGTCGCAGGGCGAGGCGCTGTCCATCACGGAGCGGGATGAACCAATCAAAGCGACGGGACCCCACAGCTCGGCCTTTTGAGGAGTTTCGGGGCGGCCCCACGTTCATTCACAACATTCCTCCTCCGCCCCCATGGGCCGGCCTACGAGCCTGGAGGCTGGGGCTGAGTCTACACACGGCTTTGTTTACGGAGGGTCGCTTCCGGGCGCCGAGGGGACCCGGCTTACGCTCTCTGCGCTGTGTGACCCCAGAAACTCACGCAGCCTCTCTGGGCGACCGTTACAGTGTGGATACCTTAGGAGCCGGCTGCGGCCGGCACAGCCTTCCTAGCAGCGCCGTGGGCTCGTCACTTGTCACTTACGGGTTCCTCTTGAGGTGCGAGCTAAGACACTTTCTACATCCGAGAAATTGCCCGTTGCGACCATTTCGACCCATGACAATGGCAGTTTCGTTAAGTTCGACTTAACGCGTGTAAAATGCCCCACCTCGAATCGGGAAGCCAGCCACCGTCTTCTTTACCCTGCCCCATGACATAAGAGAACCCTGCGTTTTCCTACCCCCGCGGCCTCTCCACCATCATTTATTCATCCTGTCCAGTATCACACTCCACCCTCCTCTCTCTTCTCTGAGCAAAGTCTCATTATGTAACCAGGGCTAGTATCCTGATTGGAGAGCCTCCTGCCTCATCCTCCAGAATGCTGGGATGTCAGGTTTGTGCTGGGGTAATCTGGGCTCTGAGCTCCATGGAGCGATATGCCCTGGGGGGACACGGAGCAGTGCCCAGCATACAGTAGACACTCCTCCATCCTGGACCTGTTGACCCAGCCACTTTATGCTGTGATTCCATTTAGTTGACTCGATCCTGAAAGCAGGAAAAACCCAAACTGGCCCCCAGAAGCCAGCTAGGAACTCTGTTTCCCCTCCAGGCCTCACAACTGCACTATCTGGCAATGGTCCACCTTTTCCTTCTGGACCTACTCCCTACCCCACAATGGCAACCAATAGCCGCTAGGGGTCTGTGAACCCTTCAAACAGGGCTGGTTTAAGTGGGGTCATACTGTAGGAGTAAAGAACAAATTGGAGGAACTGGAGAAATGGCTCAGGGGTTAAGAGCAGTGGTTAATCTTCCAACCCAGAAACTTGGGTTCGATTCCCAGAACCAACAGTGGCTCACACTGCCCTGATCTCAGCTCCAGGGGATCTTACATCCTTAGAGGGACCCTGTCTCAATAACAACAACTTGGGTTCGATTCCCAGAACCAACAGTGGCTCACACTGCCCTGATCTCAGCTCCAGGAGATCTTACATCCTTAGAGGGACCCTGTCTCAATAACAACAACTTGGGTTCGATTNGGTTCGATTCCCAGAACCAACAGTGGCTCACACTGCCCTGATCTCAGCTCCAGGAGATCTTACATCCTTAGAGGGACCCTGTCTCAATAACAACAACTTGGGTTCGATTCCCAGAACCAACAGTGGCTCACACTGCCCTGATCTCAGCTCCAGGGGATCTTACATCCTTAGAGGGACTAAGGATGTTGTCTCAATAACAACAGCAGCAATAGTAATGTCCTAGCAATCCCTAACCATCCCTTCCCCCAACGGGGTTTTTCTGTGTGGCCCTGGTTGTCCTGGAACTCACTCTGTAGACCAGGCTGGCCTCCATCCGTCTGCCTCTGCCTCCCGAGTGCCTGTCACCAAGTTCGACTGCCTGGGTTTGCTCCCCAACCTGAAGGGTTAAAGGAGAGGACTGAATTCTACAAGTTGTCATCAAACTTCCTCATGCACACTGTGGTGTGTGCACACATATGTGCACACAGATACAGAATGAGCAGTAACATAAATAGGAGTCACTGTCTTGCCTGGGGTGTGGTTCTGTGATAGAGGGCTGGCTTTGCTTGCTAGGCCCAGGGTTCAGTAACAGAGAGAGGAGAAGGATGAAGGAGGGGGAGGGGAAAGGAAAGAATGAAACCCTCAAAGCCTAGCCACAATGACAGTGACAACCACCTTCCATTTCTCAGATGAGGAAACTGAGGCTTAGAGAGAAGAGCTACTTGCCTGAGGTCACCTGTTGGGGGAGGTGCCTGGAAGGCCTGCAAACCTGGATTACTGGGTATCTATCTTTATTCTTAACTTTCAGTTTGCAGATTGGGATAGCTCCATGCTGAGCATGCTGGGGCAAAGACAGACCCATGGGGGAAGTGACCAGGGTAAAGGGAAGTTGGGGGACTTAGGGTCCCCCCTTCTGAGTGGGCCTCAGGGATTGGCTGCCCAGGGGACTAGTCAGAGGCTGATCGTGCTCCTTGGGTATAGTCATCAAGTGTCCTGAACATCACTCAACTCAGGGTGAGGACAACTTTTATATTTTATTTCATTTATTGACACAGGATCTCAGAGGACCAGGCTGACCTTGAACTCTCTGTATTGCTGAGAATGACCTTGAACTTCTGATTCTCTCATCTTCACGCCTGCAGTGTCAAGATTGTCAGGCCTGTGCCAAAACATGGCATTTATTCGGTGCTAGGGATCCATCCCAGGTATTCATGCTCCCAGCAAGTACTCTGCCAATTAAACTTTATTTTTTGAGACAAGGTCTTACTATGCCAACCCTAACTGGCCTGGAATTTGCTATGTAGCCAAGGGTAGCCTTGAACTCCTGATGCTCCTACCCCAGTTTCCCAAGGGCTGAGATGACAGGTTTATTCCAGAATGCCTGGCTGCTTATTTCCTTTATTCTGTCATAGTTGATGTAAATATTGACAACATCCCATTCCACAAATGAGACAGCTGGGGATCAGAAAAGCTGACTGGGGTCTGGATCTGAGTTCAGGAAATAGGACAGATGAGGGAAGTGAGGTCCAGCGAGGTCAGGAAGCTGCCCACAGTCACACAGAGATCTTGGTAAAATATGGGTGTCAGAGGAGAGTCAGGAAGATTTAGGGTGTCCCCTGAATTCTCAGCACTTGTTTCGAGCATGCCCTCTTGAAAGCAATACTTTTAGGAAAGGAGATGGTAGTGGTGTTGTTCCAGCCACTGGTGCCCTCCCTCTGCTGGAGCACAGAGGTTCTGGCTTCAGGAAGTGCCAGCCATGTCTACTCTGCCTATACCGTGAGATGAGTTCACCATCTAGGCACCTGACCCAAAATCCAAGTGCTCCCAACCCACAGGTGAAGTAGGCTGCCCTATGGGCTCAGGTGAGGGAGGAGACACAGATCTGCAACTTGGGGGACATGTCCACCCTGACTTTCTGAGGGTCCGTTTAGCCGGCACTGCCTGCAGCAGCCAGCTGACATAGGCAGTCTTGTTTGTGGTCATGCCTCAACCCCGCAGCTCTGCTGGCCACTTCTACTTTGTGACTCTGCTTCCTTTTGGAAACACGAGCTAATGGGAAGTGTTGCCAGGAAAAGTGACATTCCAGACAGGGAAAAACTGAGTCTGAAATCACATTAGATGGTCACCTGGCCCTGGAGAAGGAGTCTCTAATGACAGTTCATGACAACACTAACGAGCCCAAGTACTCTAGGCTCTTGCTCTGCCCACCTAGGGTGGAATGCTGGGACCCCATTTTAAGTAGATGGGGCCATGGTGGCTCAGAGAGGTTAAAAGACTAGCTGGCAGTCTCACACACAGTCAGAAGGTAGAAGAACCCGGCACAGACTGACAGACATGGTTGGGCCTGCTTGTCATCCCAGCACTGAGGCCAAGGTAGGAGTAGGTCAAGTTTGAGGCCAGTCTGAGCTACACAGAACTGTCTTAGAACACGAGAACAACCCAGGCAGTGGTGGTGCACACCTTTACTCCCAGGACTTGGGAGGCAGAGACTGGCAGATCTCAGTGAGTTCAAGGCCAGCCTGGTTTACAAGCGAGTTCCATGACAGCCAGGACTGTTACACAGAGAAACCCTATCTTGATAAAACAAAAAAGAACACAAGAACAAAGCATCGTCATGTAGAATTTGAGGTGCGGGGACTATTGATATCACGGAGGGCTGGGGGAGGAAGTGAGGAGAGAGGAGGCTGTCAAGGAGGCCTAATGGACAGGTGTGCCATCATTCCCAGTCCCTGGCCACTGTCCTTTTGAAGAGGACTGGCATCAGAGCCACAGGGCAGCTATTCTCAAGGCTTCTTGGTTTGTCTGCAGAAGGCTAATGGGTCCCCAGCACCCACATGGTGGCTGACAGATATCTATAACATAGTTCCGAGAGATCCAAATCCTTCTTCTGGTTTCAGTGGGTACCAGGCACACATGTGGTGGTGCACAGACATGCATGCAGGCAAAACACACACATAAATAGGTTGAAACTTATTTTTATTAATTTATTTATTTTTGGTTTTTCAAGACGGGTTTTTGTTTAGCTCTGGCTATCCTGGAACTCACTCCTGTAGACCAGGCTGGCCTCGAACTCAAAGGTCTGCCTGCCTCTGCCTCCTAAGTGCTGGGGATTAAAGGTGTGTGCCACCACTGCCTGGTAGAAACTGTTTTTTAAAAAGAGCACGCTATGTAAGCACCTAAGAATGTGCCTGTGCTTGCTGAGTGGGGTGGGCAGTAGCTCAAAGGGGCAAGGTGTGGGCGTGTGGAAGATGACAGCCTCCTCTCTCCTCACTCTGGGGCCAGGGGCTCCCTAGGCAGCAGTGGGCCCACCTGCTGGAGCTCACAGCTCAGGGCTGCTCGGCAAGTTCAAGGAGGAAGCAGGGCTGAAGAGGGCAGCGCAGCGCCCCCAACACCAGACTTTCTCTCTTGGAGGAGACCCTCCATCCCCACTTCTTCTCTCCTACACCCTCTTTGTACAGATTTAGATGGGAAAGACCTGAACTAGAACAGCAACGAAACACACAAAGCAGGGCAGGAAGAGGGCTAGCTCTCGGCAGAGCTTCTTTAGGGAAGCCCTAGGATCCATCCCCACACTAAACCAGACACAAACAAGGTTTGGTGGTAGCCCAGCAGTGGAATCTTTTACATCTCAGCATTTGGGAGGCAGAGGCAGGTGGAGCTGTGTGAGGTAGTGGGTTCCAGGCAGCCAGGACTACTCTGCCTCAGATAAGATAACCCCCTAAAGCCCTACAAAAGATTGGTGAACAAATGGTCCTGCCAGAACCAGGGGCCAGGGATGACTGATCACAGACGGAGGTGGAATCTGAGAAAGAGCCCAGGAACGAAAATGGCGGTGGGAAGGGCAGGTTGCTGGGGCTGAGAGTTGTCCTGCTTTCTGCTCTCTCTGTAAGACACTAGGTCATTACAGCACACTTGTAGCGAGACCTTTTTCCTAAGCAGGTGCCAGTTGTTTTCAGGAGTTAAGAGATGAGAGAACTAAAAGAATCATTAGCAAGATCCAAGGTCCAGCACAAGGAGAATCCAACTTTTTCATAAATTTTTTTTTTTTGAAACAGGGTTTTGCTGTAGCTCTGGAGCCTGTCCTGGAACTAGTTCTTGTAGATCAGGCTGGCCTCGAACTCACAGAGATCTGCCTGCTTCTGCCTCCTGAGTGCTGGGATTAAAGGCGTGCGCCACCACCACCCAGTCAGATTCTCTTAAACAAAACAACAAAACAATTCTTTTTGTATGTGCACAAGTGCCATAGCATGTATGGGACAGTCAGAGAGGAATCTGTGGGAATCAGTTCTTGCCTTCCACCATGTGGGTTCTAGGGATCAAGCTCAGGTTATCAGACTTGGCAGCATGCTCTTTACCTGCTGAGCCATCTTGCAGACCCCAGTTGTTGTTTTTTTCTTTTTCTTTCTTTCTTTCTTTTTCTTCCTTCCTTCCTTCCTTTCTTTCTCTTTCTTTTTTTGTTTTGGTTTTTTGAGACAGGGTTTCTCTGTAGTTTTGGAGCTTGCCCTGGAACTAGCTCNGAACTCACAGAGATCTGCCTGTCTCTGCCTCCCGAGTGCTGGGATTAAAGGTGTTTGCCACCACCACCCGGCCCCATTTGTTTCTTTAGAAGAACAAAATTAGGCAGCTTGTGCTAAGGAGCCCCACTTTAAAGGAAGGCTATCCACTGAGGTGGTCACAGGCGACTGAGAGCCCTGATTTCCAAGTGGGGCGAGGGTGTGGCTCTGGGGTTAGAGACCAGTCCCTTAGGAACAGGGGAGGAAAGAGGCTGACCCCTATGGAGCTCCATTCCCAGTGAGTCTGGGTCTTTCTTCAGTTCAAACTTCCTGGTGCACAAGAACCTAGGAGCCAGACGGCAGCCCCTGGAATGCTGACCATCTCTCACCCTTCTTTCCTGTGCGTGGTGCTGGGATGGAACCGAGGGCCTTGCCAGAGGCAGGCAATTTCTCTACCACTGATACCCCAGCTCTTGGCGTTTGGATAGTCTTAACTCTACAGCCCAGGCTGACTTGGCAGGCCTTACACTGCCGGTGATCCTCCTGCCTCAGCCCTCTAAGTGCAGGTTTACAGGTGCCCACTACCATCATGGCTACAGTTTTTGGAGGTAGGGGTGTTAAAAATGTGTCTGTCCACAGAGCCAGTGTGATCTTGTTTGACCGTGTGGATGGTCCTGAATTACCCATTCCCAAATGTTTCTTAGTTCATTTTAAGTAAGCCTATGGTCTTCCATAGTCACGGGCACCCTGCAAGCCAGTCTTTCTAGATTTGCCAGTCTTTCTAGGTGAGGATGAGGTGTTCTGAAGTCTTCATGGGGACTCCAGAGGAGCTGTTCACGTCAGACATCAAGCTAGTGAGCCTAGCATAAGTTCACCTATCATAAAAGACTTTTGCCATGGTCAGTACATTCCCAGTATAATGCTCACCTGTTTAGTTTCAGAACCTTCAGGCCAGGAGAAAACCATGTTTACCCACCACCATGCCTCTCTTCACCCAGGCAGCCATCTGCATGCTCTGCCCTTTCATAGAACCATACCTATTTCTCCTTCTGCATCTGGTTTGTTACAAAGGCAACTCCAGAGACTTCCTTGCCTCTGCCTCCTGAGCCCTGGGACTAAAGGGATGCACCACCAGACCATTTAAATTTTTTTTCTTCTTTTTTTCCCTTTTTTTAAAGCAAAGTCTCAAGTAGCTCAGGTTAGCCTTAAACTATTTAGTGGAGGCTAATCTTAATTTTCTTGGTTTTCCTTCTTTCCCTGAATGCTGAGTTTATGGGTGTGTAAGCACAATACCCAGCATCAGCATTGTGTTTCTGGGGCTCATCTATGCTGTAGCCTGGATCAGCACTTTTATTTCATCTTTTTTTGGAGGGGGAGAGAGGGGTGGGAAACAGGGTCTTTCCATGTAGCCCTGGCTGGCTTTGGACGCACAGAAATCCACCTGGCTCTGCCTTCCAATGCTGGAATCAAAGGCATGTACCACCACACCTGGTACACTTCAAAGATTTCTAATGTCTTCATGCACGTGAGCACACTATTTGCATGGAGTGCCCATGGAGGAGCAAGGGCACTGGAATTACAGGCGCTGTGAACTGCTGTGGGTGCTAGGAGCTGACCTGGGTCCTCTGCTACGGCAAGCGCTCTCAACCAACGAACTGCATCATCTTCCCAAGCCTTCATTTCACTTTTATTTGCACTTATTTATGATGTGAGTGTGTGAGCATATGCAGGCCATGATGCAGGTGTGCGGGTCAGAGGACAACTTCTCTTCCCTACATGGGCTTTGGAAACTGAACTCAGGTGGTCAAACCTGGTGGCAAATTTTTACCCACTGAGCTATTTTCCAGCCCACTCCTCATTCCTTCTTCTCCTTCTCCTTCTTCTTTTTTTTTTTTGATCTTTTGAGACAGGGTTTCTCTGTAGCTTTGGAGCTTGTCCTGGACTTCGCTCTGTAGACCAGGTTGGTCTTGAACTCACAGAGATCTGATGTGGGATTCCCCTCTGTATGCTGTGAATGTTTTATTACCAGTGGTTAATAAAGAACTGCTTTGGCCTATGGCAGGGCAGAATATAGCAAGGCAGGAAATCCAAGCAGAGATAGAGGAGAAAGAAGGTATAGTCAGGTAGATACCAGTCAGCCTCTGAGGAAACAAGACACATAGAAAATGAGGTATGACACAGCCACGTGGCAATACATAGTCTAATAGAAATGGGTTAAAATGTAAGAGATGGCTAGAAATGCATCTGAGCCATTGGCCAAACAGTGTTGTAATCATAGTTTCTGTGTGATTATTAGGGTCTGGGTAGCTGGGAAACGAAAGTGCAGCCTCCATTCACAGAGATGCACCTGCCTCTGCCTCCCAAGTGCTGGGATTAAAGGCCACCACTGCCTGGCACCGTCCCATTTTTATGGCTGAATAATATTCCACTGTGGCCAGAGCAGATTCTTGCTCAGTCATTACTGCAAAGGCAGGCCTCTGCCTCTGTGCTAGCGTAAAGCATTCTAGCAACACTGGTCCAAGCACCCATGGAATGTTTGCTCTGCAGGGTGCTCTGGGGGAATCAACAGAATATAACACAAAGGGACATTTACTGGATTACCTTACATGACAGCAGCTGAGTAGTTTTTCTTTTGTTTTCTGAGACAGGGTCTATGCAGCCCTAGACAGCTTGGACACCTCCAGAGGTCTAACTGCCTCTATCTACTGAGTGGTGGGAGTAAAGGTGTATGCCACTAAGCCCAGCCATCTTCGTCTTCCCACCTTTCACAAAGCACCTGCAGGGCTAGAGCACAAGCCCAGCAGCTAACAGCTTCCATTCCTTACACCCATGTAGGGTGGCTCACAGCCGCCCGATTCCAGCTTCAGAGCACAGGCTGCCTCTGGCCTCCTCAGACACCCAGACTCATGTGCACATATACACATACACACACAAAATAACACTTCCCCTTGCCCTTTGAACTCAGAACCTGGGAGGCAGAAGCATGTACAGCTCTGAGTTTGAGGCCCACCCGGTCTACACAGTGAGTTCTAAGCCAGCTAGGGCTACACAGGGAGACCTTATCAGAAAACCAAACTAAACCCAAGGAAGGCCACTGATGAGCTCATGGTTCTGGGTCTGTATCCACAATGGGATGGTACCATTTTTTAGGATCTGTGGTGAGGGTACCAAAAGGTAGACACTTCACCACAAGCCAGAGGTACTAACAAGCCCTTCAAGGTCCAGCCTTGAAGTAAGCCACAGCCTCTAAAGGTGCCCTCCATGCTCAGAGCAGAGCATCTGTGTCCTGGCAGGACTAAAGTCCAGCAGGTCCTTCCTCTGCCTTGCAAGTGCATTGGGAGCTTAGACTATGGTGTGGCTCAGACTAAGCACACATACGTGGATCTGATCCCTAGCAGCCAGTGAGCCAGAAGCCAACATGGGAGCATCAGACAGTCTTAACATTAAATTCCAACTGTCTGGGAACAAAGTCACCCAGTCAGGGCTTGGGGCAGTCACTAGTGAACCCACACTTTTCTGCTTCCTCAGTAGGTGAACTGGCTGGGCATAAAGGAATAGGTCACCAGTGTACTCATTGCTTGTCCCAGGGCCACACCAAGGGACATGGCACCATGTCCAGCATCCTGCATAGAACATTTCAACATCTGGTCCAACAGGTCGGAGGGACTGCCAGGGGTGTGAGCCCCTCACTGGACAGAAGCAGAGCTGTGCTATGGAGAAGGGTGGCTGAGCTGACCAGGTCCCGGTTCCAGAGTGTCAGGAGGTAGTGCAGGAAAGCACAAGAATGGCACATGGCCTCCGTGAGCACAGCTTTATTGGGTAACACTGGAGCACCCCCAAGTGGCTCCGGATCACTAGTGTGACAGGATGAGGTGGCACCTCACTGAAGATATGGAACCCTTCTTTATGTACAGGACAGTGACAACTAACACTAGGTGACTGGAGGGAGTGACCCGGGGAAGAGACAATTCCCAGTTGCCAGCTACAGGTACAGATGTCCTTGCTCGTTCTGGGGTCTGTGGCTGTCAAGGGCACTGCATGGGTGGGAGAAGTTTCTTGTGGAGATCAGTGAGGCTCACCTAGCCTCCAAATGGCTAGGTGAATTGTTTGAGAGCTGGTGGGACAACAGAACCAGGTTCATTACAATGTGTCACCCACAGGAAGTCGAGTGCCT
>LOJH01068160.1:0-10134 GCA_001685095.1 Ellobius talpinus
AAAAAAAACTCAGAAAAAAGAGTGAAGTGTAGAAGGTTAAGAGACACAAAAGCTTAAATTGTTTATCTAGGAAAATGATTTGAGGTCTAAAAATTGTTTTGGGTTGGTAATACAAGCTATGATAGAAAGTGAAATAGGCATAAAACTTTGGACTCATCAAGATTGGATAGATAATGGAGTACTTTATCTGAATTTGCCAAATGCAAATGGACTGGACATTTTGAATATAATTCTTACCTGAGAATTGATCTTGTTGTTTATAGTTTTATTATGTTAGAGTTAAAGCCTTTCCTTTTTATTTTGACAAACAGGAGGCGTATTTTAGAAAGTTACTTTACACGGTGTGAATATGTGTACTGCGATTGGTTTAATAAAGAGTTGAATGGCCAAGAGCTAGGCAGGAAGATGACGGGACTTCTGGGAACAGAGAGGTCTTGGGGAAGAAGAAACTCAGAGTCTCCAGCTGGATGTAGAGAAAGCAGGACATGCAGGAGGAGAGGTTACAGCTACAAAGCATATGATAGCACATAGGTTAATAGAAATGGGTTAATTTAAATTATGAGAGCTAGTTAGAAACAAGCCTAAGGTAAAATTGATCTTTCATTATTAATAAGAAATCTCCTAATATTATTTGGGAGCTTGATAGAGAGACAGTGAAAGACTCGTTACATGACAATATATGTGTCTCTATATATGTATGTAGGTATGCATTTGTTTTTCAATAAAATTCACGAAGAACTTACCTTTTCAGGTTCAAATTAGAAGGCCCAAATTCTATTAGAGTAACTCTATTTGCTGTGTAACAAAGATGCTATGGTGATGTCCATGAAAGAATAATGGTCCATTTGAAGCTGAATATACTGATTATTCTGCTGTTTTTACCCTATTTACATAAGCAGAAAATTTAGTCTGAAATTTACGATTTAATATCAGGTAGTTAATATAGTAAAATGTGTCTTTGTATTTATGTTATCTTAAATGAATTATAGCTTAGGGGTTTTTTGTTTTGTTTTGTTTGTTTGTTTTTATAAACAATAGTAAGTAGACACCTTGGTTAAAACCACAGCTTTCTGACTTGCTCTGCTTGACTGCTGAACCAATGCTGTATAACAAGAGCCTGGAAGTTTACGGGATCTTCTCCCTAGGGGTAGTGGTGATAATGCTGTAAGTTATTTTATAGTTCTGTACAAAATATTATTATAAAGAATTTGAAAGTTTATATATGTAAAGTGCTACAATACATTTTTATTAATTAAATTTATTCACTTTTTTAATATCCTAACCACAGTTTCCCCTCCCTTCTTCTCTCCCATTCCCTCCCCCAACTCCCCTCTGCCTACTCCCCCCATACACTCCTCCTCCATTTCTGTTCTGTATGGGACAGTTCCCTTGGGGGTATCAAAAAAGCTTGGTACATTTTAATCAATCATAAAATGATAACTACATTTTCAAGATGATAGAATTAACCCTTTGATGGAGGTATGTTTTTAGGTTGGTTAACCATTTTTATTGCCATTTGGCACAAATAAATTTTTTAAAAAAAAGCATGATCAGGACTGAGCCTCTTGAGAGCCTCAAGTCATCCATCTTGTGGTTTCAATTACATGCTTAGAGCTAAAGAAGGCTGTAAATATGGCTACTTCATTTCACAACTGCACCAGCCCTTAGGATGTTCTAATTAGAATCCTAGGATAACCCTCTCCATCTATTTTTGTATAATTTAGTTATCAGACCCAATGTGTTTCTCATCATCTTGAAAGCCACAGATCTCAGGGCTTAGGTGTTTCTCTCTCTCTATGCTGATTTTAGAAGATGTCTTACTCTTCATAGCCCCAGCCTTCCAGATGTCTCACTCCATTCCAGATTATATATATTCATATTCAGATATATGCATATCCAGATAAATATATGCATATCCAGATATATGCATATCCAGATATATTCACTTTCAGATATATGTATATCCAGATATATATATGCATATCCAGATAGATATATGCATATCCAGATATATGTATATACATGTATCTGGAATGGTGTGAGAATGAAAATACATGTATGTATACACACATACATACATATGTGTATATATGTATATGTGTGAATCTATTTTTAATAAAAAGAAAATAGATTAATTTCTCATGCAATATATCCTGATTATAACTTTCCTCCCTTTACTGCTCTCACTTCCTCCCATGTCCCATCCCCTCTATATCTACCCCTTTCTACCTCTCATTAAAAAGCTTCTAAGAAATAGCCATCAGATCTAAACAGAATTCTCAATGAAAGAATCTAAATGGCTGAGAGACACTTAACAAATTGTTTAACATCCTTAGCCATCAGGAATATGAAAATTAAAATGACCTTGAGATTCCATCATATACCAGTCAGAATGGCTAAGATCAAAAACACTAATGACATCTCATGCTGTAGAGAATATGGAGCAAGGGGTACACTCCTCCACTGTTGGAGGGAGTGCAAACTTGTATAGCCACTTTGGAAATCAATACAAAGATTTCTAAGAATATTGGGAATCAATCTACTTCATGACACAGCAACACCACTCTTGAGCATGCACCCAAAGAATGCTCAATCATTTCACAAGAACTCTTGCTCAACTATGTCCATAGCAGCATTATTCATAATAACTTGGAACCTGGAAACAACCTAGATGCCCCTTAACTGAAGAATGGATAAAGAAAATGTGGTACATTTACATAATGAAGTATTACTTAGCTATTAAAAACAATGACATCAGGAAATTTGAAGGCAAACAGATGGAACTAGAAAAAAATCATCCTGAGTAACCAGACCCAGAAAGACAAACATGGTATAGACTCACTCATAAGCAGATATTAGCTGTAAAGGATAACCATGCTAAAATCCACAGATCCAGGGAGATTAGGTAACAGAGAGTACCCAAAGAGGGATAGGGACACATGGATTTCTGTGGGGAGGAAAATAGAATAGATCTGGGTAGAGTAGGGCAGGCATGGATGGGACCATGAGAGATGGGGTTGGGTGGTAAGAGGAGGGCAATTGTAATAAAAGAGACTTCTTGATGGGGGCCTTTTGGAGTCAGGTAGAAACTAGGTGCAAGGGATACCTCTACAATCTACAAGGATGACCCCAGTTAGAATTCCTAGCAATAGAGGATAGATAGCCTGAACTGGCAATCTCTAATCAGACTGACAACCCTAGGTGTCATCAGGAAACCTTCATACAGTAATAGTAGTGTAAATTTGTACAGGCACTTTGAAATCAATATGGAAGTTTCTTAGAAAATTGAGAATCAATCTACCTCAGGATCCAGCTATGCCAGTCTTTTGCATATACCCAAAGGATGCTCAGTCATTCCACAAGGACACTTGCACAGCTGTGATTATAGCAGTGTTATTCCTAATGTACAGAATCTGGAAACACACTAGATGCCCTTTATACAGTTAAGTACTGGGCTGAGCTCTGAGAATCCTATTGAAGAGAAGGAAGAAGGATTGTATGAGCTGGGGGTGGTCGGGGGAGGCCATGGTCATCACAAGGGAAACCACAGAAACAACTAACCTAAGCTCATAGGAGAACACATACTAGACTGACATCTATGGAGCCTGCATGGGACTGACCTAGGTTATCTACATATGTGTGACAGTTGTGGAGTTTGAGCTACTTGTGGGACTCCTGAAGTGGTGGGAGCAGGGCCTGTCCCTAAGGCTTTGGCTGGCTTCCAGGAACCCATTCTTCATACTGGGTTGCCTTGCCCAGTCTTAATACAAGGGGATGAGCTTAGTCCTACCTCAACTTGACATGCCCAGCTTTTTAAAATTTTATTCATCTTTTCTTATTTATTTTACATACTGAACACAGTTCCCCCTCCCTTCTCTCCTCCCACTCCCTCCCATGCCTTCCTTTTACACACCCCCTCCATCCACTGCTCCTCTGTCTCCATTCAGAAGGGGCAAGGCCTCCCCTGGGAATCAACAAAGCATGACACATCAAGTAGAGGCAGGACCAAGCTCTTACCCCCTGCACCAAGACTGAAAAAGGCATCCCACCATAATGAGCCAGCCTATGCATCAGGGACCTGTCCTGGTCCCACTGCTAGGGACCCCATAAAAGACCAAGCTACAAAGCTGTCACACACATGCAGAGGGCCCAGATCAGTCCTATGTGAGCTCCCAGATGTCTGTCCAGAGTCCATGAGCTCCTACAAGCTCAGTTCAGCAGTCTCTGTAGGTTTCCCCATCATGAACTTGAAAACCCCTTGCTTGTATAACCTCTCCACCCTCTCATCTCACTGGAGCTTGGTCCAGTGCTTGGCTGTTGATCTCTATATCTGCTTCCATTAGGTACTGGTTGAAGGCTCCATGATGACAATTAGGGTAGTCTCCAACCTGATTACAGGGGAAGGCCAGTTCAGGCACTCTCTTAACTCTTGCCAGGAGTCTTAGCTGGGGTCAACCTTGTGGACTCCTGGGAGTTTCCCTGGCACCAGGTTTCTCCCCCAACCCCACAATGGCCCCCTATATCAAAATGCCTCTCCCACTACTCTCCCCCACCCTCCTACTGCCAACTGAACCATCCCCAAATTCCCCCTTCTCTACATTCCTGGACCCAGTTTACCCAGGACATTCCATCTATCTCCTCTTGCTAGGGAGATCCATGTATCCCTCTCAGGGTCCTCCTTGTGATCTGAGTACTGTAGCCTGATCATTCTTTGCTTTACATATAATATTCACTTATAAGTGAGTACATACCATGTTTGTCTTTCTGGGTCTGATTTATTCCACTCATAATGATTTTTTCTACTTCCAAGCATTTGCCTGCAAATTACATGATGTCATTGTTCTTTTCCACTCAATAATACTCCATAGTGTAGATATACCATATTTTCTTTATCTATTCTTTGGTTGAGGGGCAACTAAGTTGTTTCCAGGTTCTGGCTATTACAAATAATGCTACTATGAACATAGTTGAGCAAGTGTCCTTGTGGTATGGTCAGGTATGCTTAGGGTATATGCTGAAGAGTGTGGTATCAGTGCATCTTGAGGTAGATTGATTTGCCATTTTCTGAGAAATCACCATACTGATTTCCAAAGTGACTATACAAGTTTGCGCTCCCACAAGCAGTGAAGGAGTGTTCCCTTTACTCTACATTCTCTCCAACATAGGCTGTCATTACCATTTTTGATCTTGGCCATTCTGACTGGTGTAAGATGATATCTCAGAGTCGTTTGATTTGCATTTCCCTGATAGCTAAGCACGTAGAGCATTTCTTTAAGTATATGTTGGACATGCCATGCTTTGTTGGCTGCCATTGGAGGCCTGTTCCTTTAAGAACAGAAATAGAAGAGGATGGATTATGGAGTTTAAAGGGGAGGGAATTGGAGGAGTTAAGGGAGGAAAAACTGCAGTCAGGTTGTAAAATAAATGAATAATGTTTTCAACGAATGTTCCATAGGATAAACAACATCATTTTTTTAAAAAAGATTTATTTATTAATTATATATAGTGTTCTGCCTACATGTATTCTTGCAGGTCAGAAGAGGGCACCAGATCTCATTACAGACGGTTGTAAACCACCATGTGGTTGTTGGAACTTGAACTTAGGATCTCTGGAAGAGCAGCCAGTGCTCTTAACCACTGAGCCATTTCTCCAGCCCCTCAATGAATAAATTGAATTAATAATAAAAAGAGAGAACAGGCAAACATGACACAAGAAAATATAAGATGAAGCAAAACCTTTCATATTGAAGTTAGACATGGAAACAGGGGGAAAAGAGTCCCAAAAGCAGACAAAAGAGTTAGAGACGCATTCCTTCTCATATCCAGGAGTCCCATAAAAATCCTAAGCTAATAGCTATAATGGGTAAATGGAGGCAGAGCTTTTCTTCTGTCTTGACTGCCTGGTCCCAAATAAACACACAAAAGTTTATATTAGTTGCAGAATGTTTGGCCCATTGCTCAGGTTTACTAGCTCTTGCAACTTAAATTAATCCACTTCTATTAATCTGTATTTTGTCAAATAGCTTTTCCTGTCCTCTAACATCTTGTTTCCCCAGCAACTGCTTGCATCTCTCTCCCTGACTCTACCCTCTTCTTTATTTGTTTTCAGTTTGGTTTTCCCACCTAGCCTTATTCTGTTTTGCTATAGGCCAAATCAACTTTATTGTCAACCAATGAGAGTAATGCATATTCACACATACAGGAAGGTTATCCCACAGCAATAATATATAAGTAGAGGACCTGGTATAGAACCATGTAGGCCCTGTGCTTCTGTTTCAGTCTCTGTGAGCTCATGTGTGCCTTGATTAGATAATTCAGAGGGCTTTGTTTTTTCTGGTATTTTCTACTCCTTTTGAGTCTTATCATCTTTCTACCTCTTCTTCCAACTAATACCCTGAGCTTTGAGGGGAGGGATTTGATTAGCCATCCAATTTAGATTCTCTTTCCACATAATGTCTGCGTGTGGGTTTCTACATCTGCTCTGATCTGCTGCCTGAGGAAGCCTCTCTGATGAGGACTGGATAGGGCACTGATCTGAATACAGCAGAATATCATTAGGAATCATTTCATTAATTATTTTTTGTAATAGGTCAGTCATGTTTGATTTCAGTCTAGATCTTTGGGCTATATAGCTTCTGATTCATAGTTTTCCAAACTGTGTTGGGTATAAATTACTTCTTGTGGAGTGGACCTTAAGTCAAATCAGACATTGATTGGCTACTCCCAAGCATCCTGTGCCACCTTGCCTTAGCGTATTTTGCAGGCAGGATAGATTATAGGTCAAAGGTTTGGTGGGTGGGACAGAGTCCACATTTCTCTTTCAGTAGCCTGAAACTAGAGGACCTTCCTTCACCAGAGAGACCAGAACATAGAAGTGAAGGCTCCATATAGGCACCAGCTCGACTTTTCACCATTCATTGAGATGTAAGGATATTGTTCTCAGCAGTGGGGCCACACTGTCAGTTTGTGGAGAGCAACCATTTGTCTTAGCATCAGCCTGAGTTATTTGCAAATTTCCATGAGACTCCCTTGGCCAACAAGTCAATTGAAAGCATCCCAGACCCACCACTGGAAATCTTGCCAGGCTATAAGAGGTGGGAAATTGAGACTGTGTCCCTTATTACTAAGAATCTTCCTTCTGATCACTTTTATAAATTCCAGGAAGTTACCGCTGTGCTAGCTTTCCATACCATCCCCTAAATTCCCCCATATCCAGCTGTCTCTCCACATAGTGTCTGCCACCGTCCCACCTCCCTGCACCTCCTGATCTTTCCAGCTCCTATCCCACCTGCCACCAGTCCACCCATAAAATCAATTATCTTTATGATTTCAAGGAAGAGCCATGCTTCCCTCTTGACCCCCAACCTTTACCTAACCTCTCTGGGTCAGATGTTTTATCATTCACTTAACAGCCAATATCCACATATAGGAAAATACATACCATATTTGTCTTTCTGGGTCTTGGTTACCTCAGTTAGAATGATTATTTTCTAGTTTTTTTCCTGTGTCCTAAAGCCTCCTCTCTCCAGCAAGGTCCCCAATAGAAAAATTAAGAAATAGTCTGCTCCTCTGCCCTGCCTCCCATCAATGCCTGAGGCAAGTGAGAGAGCTGACCTTGAGGTCAGAAGGGCCTCAGAGTACCAGCTACCAACTGCAACACTCTGAGAGCAGGCCTTGCACCCTATGGGAAGCACAATAGAGCCAGTCCCATGGGCAGATGTGTGACCAGCCCCAATATTGTTAGCTTGAAAGAGTTGTCCCCATCACTCACCTGTCATGTGGCAGCATGGGCAGGAAAGAGATTCCTCTCCCCTTCTCATCAATGCTTGAGGCAGGTGAGAGAACTAGCCCTGTTTCCCCACCCCCATCTGCTTTAGCACTCACAAGAGTAGCCCCTGCACCATTCCTGGGCAACACAGTAGAGCTGGCCTTGAAGGTGTAAGTGTGGAAGAGCCAACCCTGAGGACATGAAAGCAGGAGATCTTGCTGCAAAGGGTGAAGTTGCCAAGTAATGCAAGAAAGCTCACCATGGTAGTGAAGACAAGGGAGAGCTGGTGGGATGACCAACCCTGCACCTACCCAGGCCGAGAACCCCCCTCCCCAACATCCATATCCATCCCAATCAGCAATAAGACTATCAATCACATGGCAGTTCTGGTCTAAACGCTACTATACCTGATGAAGACTACTAACCACTACCACTACTACTACTACCACTACTACTACTACTACCACTACCGCTACTACTACTACCACTACCACTACTACTACTACCACTACTACTACTACTACCACTACTACTACTACTACTCATCAGGTGTGAAGGAATGCAAGATGTTTGGCGAATGAGCAATAAAGTAGGAGAATTTATAGATGCCAAGAGTTTTGAAAAGGGGAGGGAGGCACTCGAAATATTTGCCTTCCAAATACTGAAGAAAAATCACAACAGCTTCCTGTATCATCTCATGTGTCTCCACTCTAGAAGCAGAAAACCACAGAAAGAAGTTCTCTAAAACAATCACCATATTGGAGAACTCTGGATAATTCTCTGAAACTCATGTCCTTCACCTACAGGTCCTAGTTGCTAGAAGTCATGGTCTTCTTGTTAAAATTACATGGAGGAAAAATTTAGCAATTTGTTGTTATATTCTCATTCTTTGTTGCAGAGCTCCTGTGAAAGCTTAGTGGTGAAGATCTAATCTTAGCTGTTGTAGATAGTGTATTTTATTCAGTTCAGTTCTTGGTGGCTTTATGCACTACTGGTCCATTATGTTTCAATGAAGTGCATATGTGCGAGAGGTGGGGAGAAAGAGAGGCGCACCAGCCAGCCAGCCACTGGTGGGGAGGAAGAGAGAGAGAGAGAGAGAGAGAGAGAGAGAGAGCGCTCAAAAATGCTTGTAGCTTTTCCTTTTCTCATGGCAACTTTTTGAAGTCTTTGCATAGTTTAATGCTTTTACACATTTCTGTAATGTGTGTTAGTCATTTTCACCCACATGGGCCTCTCTCCTTCCTCTCATGCTACTGTAGCCTTTTTTCCCAGAACCTCCTCCTATATTTATGTCTTCTTTTTTGTGACTCTTGGAATTTATTTAGTTTCCTGCAGCTTTTAACACCAAGAAGGAAAAGTCTACTTCAAAAGTTCTTAGTGTAAAAAGTTAAGGATGTTTTATGTGAGAGTTTAGAGGGTAGGAAGTAGAGGGAAACTGGAAAATCCATAAAGATGAAAATTAAACAGTTTAATAGTAACAATAAATAAGTGTACACAGCAAGTGGAACTAGGTAAGGACTATCAAACACAAAAATGACTCTAAAACATAGCATACATACTGCCCAGAAAGCAGCAAAATGAATGAATGAATCAGTAATGAAAGCAAATTAAAAAGAGGGGAAGGAAGGAAGGGAGGGAGGAAGGAAGAAAGAAACGAAGGGATGAAGGGCGGAGCAGAGGCAGGGAGGAAAGGAGAGAAGAAGAAGGGAGGGAGGAAGGAAGAAAGAAAAAAATTTGAACACAGGAAGAATTTCTTTCAACCTTTCTGCCACTAGGTTTTTCTGGACACTGTGTTTAAGTGATAGGAAGTCCCTCTGCTCCTCCAGACATCCACAGATGGTTACAGATAGAGAATGTTCACTGTTCTTCTTTAGTCTTTCCTTCCAGATAACTGAGTCCCCAGATATTACCACCAATATTTGGGTTCTAACTAGCTTTGTATCTGTATTGCTTTTCTTCTGAATTGAGAGCTCTGTTTCCATCTTTGGGTCCCCAAAACTTAAAGAGTAACAAGTGTATAAGACACACTCAATTTAGCTGCTTCTCTAAACTTACTGGACTAAGTAAACAGATTAAAGAAACAAAGAAACACACAAAAGACCAACTTGAAATAAGTGAACACACATTTAATTTCTTACCTGGAGGTTTAATCCAAAATTGAATAAAGACAGACTTAGAGAAAACAATAGAAGAATGATTATTTTGTCTTTTTTTCTGTCAGTTTATTTTTTTATTTTTTATTTTTATTTATTTATTAAATATTACCACCTCCTCCCCTCCTCCCATTTCCCTCCCCCCCTTCCTTCTCCAGCCCTAAGAGCAGTCAGGGTTTCCCGCCCTGTGGGAAGTCCAAGGTCCTCCCCCCT
>LOJH01068161.1:0-10134 GCA_001685095.1 Ellobius talpinus
AAAAAAAAAAAGGTACGTCCCTCAGCTGAGAGGCACATCCCCAGAGATGAATTATGCCATTAGAGGGCAGAAGTGGCTACCGAAGGTTCTTTCATACAGCACCATTTCCTCTGTCCACAGCTCGTGAAAATGACAGTCTAAGTTCTGCAGGAGCACAAACAGCCATTTGATCTGTAAATGTTAAATGTCACTGACAGCAAAACAAAAATGCCAATGAAAGCTGCATTATCCCTGGATGGTGGTGGCGCACGCCTTTAATCCCAGCCCTTGGGAGGCAGAGACAGGAAGAGCTCTCTGAGTTTGAGGTCAGCCTGGTTACACGGAGAAATGCTGTCTTGAAAAACAAAAACAAACAAAAAGTTGCATTGTCTTCATAATTCTGATTTACCAAGGCCCAAAACAACACCTTGGTGCACCTCTCCCTGATCCCACTCAAGTAAAATTTTACCACTGGCTCAAATCAGAATGAGCTTGTACAATGTTTATGTGTAAAATATCCAAAGTTGCGAGCCAGAGAGATGGCTCAGCATCATTGAGTTGGCCTCAAAAGCGGGATGACCCGAATTCAACCCCTGGAATCCACATAAAGGCAAAGGATAGAATAGACTCCACAGAACTGTCATCTGACCTTCCTGTGGGTGACTTGGCATTCATGAAGCCCACCCCTCCCCACACACACATTATAAACACTACAATAATAAAGACCATAAAACACCACAAGATTGAGTCTTTTGCTATAGTGAGGTTCCTCATAGAATTTTATTTTTTCTGGAATTAAGGAAATCTCTCATTTTAGAAAATGGTTTGCAACAGATCCCAGAAATATGGCTTCCTCTCGCTACATTCAAATGAACCACGGGTTCCATCTCTCTTGCTTTTCTCTCCCCAGGTGGGTTATTTCTGCTATAGCCTTTTTCTTCCTATTGAGCAAACACAGGCTGCCCCTCAAGCCTTCCACAAAGCCACCATCCTGCCAGCTCCTGGAATTCACTCTAGCCTCATGAACATTCTCATCAAATCGTCGTTGTCTACCCAAGATTATCTTTTTTTTAGGTATTTTTCTTTTGCTTTTTTTAAAACTTGAAAATAGATTTTTTTTGTACAGTATATTCTGATTGCACTTCCCCTCCTCCAGCTTCTTCCAGATCCTCCTCGCTTCCCCACCCACCCAAATCCACACTCTTTCTTTCCTCAGGTTCATTAAAATATAAACAAACATCCAAAAATCATAATAATAATAGGATAAAAGAAAAAAAACAGATAAACTAGAACAGGACAAAACCGTGTCACCTCTTATTGTTTGGAGTAGGAGATACATGCTCTAGTAAATCCCTTAACAGAGTTCACAGAAGGTAAAAATGTCTAACCCTATAAATTCAGCAGTCCTCTTGCCCCATGGACTCTGTATGAAAAATTATTTTCATCATACTTGGAGAGAATTCCCTACTATAGCTTCAGGTATAAGGAGCTCAAAGTCATTTGACTAATCCATTTCTACACAGGAATTTTTGTGGCACTTCCTGTTATTGTAAGGGCATTTGTTTTTACATGGTAACTTGTGTGTGTGTGTGTGTGTCTGTGTGTCTGTGTGTGTCTGTGTGTGTATGTGTGTACAGGCACATGCATGGGGTGAGGGTGGAGGGGTACCAATGGACAACTTCCACCATGTGGGGCTCAGGGATCGAACTCACATCATCAAGTTTGGTGGCAAGCACTATTTCTTGCCTAGCTAGCGACCTTGCCAGTCCTGCTTTTGTTTCTGGGTTATATAAAACATCTGATGTCTTGATCTCCACAGGAAATTTGATCACCATCGTGACATTAGAGCTGAGCCAGTGGAGTGTCATCATTAACTGGTCCATTTTCATGATGATACTGTTGGAGAATCAAATCTTTCTGCAGAGGACGGAGAGCAAAGCCTTTGAGAAGTGTGAACATCCTTCTGTCTTTCTGCGTTCAGTCTATTAATGTCTTCAGTTCTTCGTGACATGACATCATGACATTTATGACATTTACCTTCCAAACACTAGGTCACTGGTTTTGCCCTCCCCCCCTTTTTTTTAATTAAAGATCTTACTATGTAGCTCCTGCTGTCCTGGAACTTACCTTGTAGACCAGGCTGGCCTCAAACTCACACAGCTCTGCCTACCTCTGCCTCCTGATCGGTTAAGGCACGGCCACCACACCCCATTGGTCTTGCTTTGCTTGTAGCCTTGGAGTTTCTTCTTTTGAATTTTGTTGTGGTTGTCTTGGCATTTTTTGTTTGTTTAAGACCTGCTATGAGAAACACATTCCTGCACTTGGGTCCTTAGTCTGTCCTTTGTACCTACCTTTGGTGCCCATTCCAGCTGCTCCCACTCCAGGGGAAGCCATCTTCTCGGTAGGTTTGTGAAGTTCAAGAGATGTCTTGCTGGTTTAAATGTGAGCCTTTTCTACCTGAAAAGCCATGTATTTTGACTCATAAAACCCCACATGATTTATGGATAATATTTTCCATTTGTTTTTGCATATTTTTGGAGTAATTATCTAGATTTATATTTCCTGGACTGAACTTCTAATATTCTTATACTTTTCTCTTAATTTCATCTTTTTAAAACTTGTGTGAGTGTGTGTGTGTGTGTGAGTGTGAGTGTGTGTGTGTGTGTGAGTGTGTGTGTGTGTGTCACAGTGCACGTGTGGTCAGGGGACTACTTGCAGGAGTCAGTTCTTTTGTTCCACCATGTAGGTCCTGGGTTCTAATTGAACCCCCTCACCTGTTAGGAAGTTTCTTCAACATTTCCCAACTTTTATTTCTGCTGACATAGTATAATTTCTCAGCATCCTATTGTTTGGGGTAGTTGAGTTTTTTTGTTTGTTTTTGTTTTTACTCTTTTGGGGGCCTGCCACTCAGCTTCTAAATAAATACACAGAGGCTTGTTTGTTTTGCTTTGTTTTTGTTTTTCGAGGCAGGGTTTCTCTTGTAGACAGGCTGGCCGAGGCTTACTTTTTTTTATTATGAATGCCTGGCCTTAGTTTGGCTTCTTTCTAGCCAGCTTTTTTTTTTAACTTAAATTATCTCATCTACCTTTTGCCTGTGGGCTTTTATCTTTCTCTGTTTCTGTATTTCTTCCTTCCTTCCTTTCTTTTTTTTCTTTTTTCTTTTTTTTTCTGGTTTTTTGACACAAGGTTTCTCTGTAGCTTTGGAGTCTGTCCTGTAGCTAGCTCTTGTAGACCAGACTGGCCTCGAACTCATAGAGATCTGCCTGCCTCTGCCTCCCAAGTGTTGGGATTAAAGGCGTGCACCACCACCACCAGGCTTTATATTTCTTTCTTTACTTTTTACTCCATGGCTAGTTGTGTAGCTGGGTAGCTGGTCCCAAATGTCTTCTCCTCCTCCTTCTCTTGCTCCCCATCTTCTCTTCCCAGATTTCTCCTCCTATTTATTCTCTCTGCCTGCCAGCCCCACCTNAGATCTGCCTGCCTCTGCCTCCCAAGTGTTGGGATTAAAGGCGTGCACCACCACCACCAGGCTTTATATTTCTTTCTTTACTTTTTACTCCATGGCTAGTTGTGTAGCTGGGTAGCTGGTCCCAAATGTCTTCTCCTCCTCCTTCTCTTGCTCCCCATCTTCTCTTCCCAGATTTCTCCTCCTATTTATTCTCTCTGCCTGCCAGCCCCACCTACCCTTTCTCCTGCCTTGCTATTGGCCATTCAGCTCTTTATTAGACTAATCAGATGTTTTATACGGGCAAAGTAACACAGCTTCACAGAGTTAAACAAAAGCAAAGTAACATGAAGGCTTTATTCAGACGCAAAGCGGTTGTATAGATCAGATATGCTGTCAAGAGTGATGACAGACCAGATAAATGATAGAGTACTCAAGGGTCCTAGCTCGTTGCCTGGAACTTTTGTTTAGGGTTTTAGGAGGGGCTGGTTGCTAAGGGATGTAATTTGGGTGATTCTCTATTTTGATTGACAAGCATGGATTATGTAAGCCTTTCCTCACTGTTCTGGTCCCTTCCCAAGATGCATCTGATTTTAATTATATGCATCCCAAATTTACATAGGTATAAGATGGTAAAGGAATTCTCCCTAAGAGCTCACGCAGAGGACACAATTCCACATTATTGGCACACCGCCAAAACCAGTCTAGGCTAGATTGGTTCCTACCTCCCAGGCCTGGATGAGCTCTAGAATGGATGTGCCTAGAAACCAAACTGCAGGAAAGGGAGTTTAGAGATCAGTTGCAGCAGCCAGCCTCCAGCACAGCCAGTGGCAGACGGAGGACCAAGGCAGGACTGGGGAGCTCTGGTCTGCAGAGTCTAGTTCAGCATCTCCAGTGCACAGTAGTGTTCCTTTTTGGCATACTTCAGCCTATCTTCCAAGTTATCAATCTTCTTTTCTAATTTGTCTACCCCTCTGTCAACCAATCCCATACTGGTCTCTGCCTCCTTGACTTCAAATCTTTATTTCTTCCTCGTGTTTGCTGTCTTTTTAAAAAAAGACTTATTTACCTTATTTTATATGTGTGTGTGTGTGTGTGTGTGTTATATTTGTGCATCAAGTTCAACCAGAAGAGGGCACCAGGTGCCCTGGAATTGGATGGTTGTGAGCTACTGAGTGGGAGCTGAGAACTGATCTCAGTCCTCTGCAAGAACAGTCAGTGCTCTTCATTGCTGAGACAGGCCTCCAGCCTCTTTGTCTTCTTTTAAAGACTTCATCAGCAGTTCAAACATTTCAGGCTCAGCTCCATCAGTGTGGTGATCTGAAAAAAAAATGGCCCCCATAGGGAATGGCACTATTAGGAGGCGCGGCCTCGTTGAAGGAAGTGTGTCACTGTAGGGGGAGGGTTTCGGGGTATTCTATACTCAAGCTATGCCCAGTGATACAGTTGCTTCTGCTGCTGTGGATCAAGATGTAGCACTCTCAGCGCCTTCTCCAGCACCAAGTCTGCCTGCACGCCACCATGTCTCTCCGTGATGATAATGAACTAAACCTCTGAAACTGTAAGCCAGTCCCACTTAAATGGTTTCCTTTATAAGAGTTGCTGTGGTCACAGTGTCTCTCTATAGCAATAGAACACTGAATAAGACAATCAGTCAGGTGGGCTTACCTGTCTCCTCTCCAGCTCAGCTCATTTCTCTGGGCATTGCAAATCTCCCCCAACACCAGCTTACAGGCCACCTCTTCACATGGCCTGTCTACTTAGCTTCTTCCCAGATTCCCTTCATCATCTGGCTGCCAATCACCTTTACCCCTCTTGCTCTCATCAGCACCTTGCTCTGCTTTCTCTGGCTTCTTCGCACAAGCACCTTAAACACAGCCATCCTAGTGGGGAAAGCGGTACCTCCTAGTTTTGATTTGTGTCTTCCTAACGAATGAAAACCAAAACTATAATCCCCACGCTTATTGCCTGTTGGCATATTTGAAGGAAATTATATTTAATGTTTTGCCATTTTGCTTGGTTTCTTGAGGGAGTGTTGTTTGTTTGATTGGTATTTTTGTTTTTGTTTCCGAGACAGGATTTCTTCTTCTAGTCGAGGCTGGTCTACATTCACCATGGAGCCTAGATTAGCTTTGAGCTTGCTGTTGTTGTGGAATATCCCTTTAAACTGTGTGAAGATGTGTCACTGGGACTGGGTTAATAAAACGCTAAATGGCCAGTAGCTAGGCAGGATTTTTGGGTCAGAGAGAACTCTAGGAAGAAGAAGGCAGAGTTGCTAGGCAGGCACAGGGGATACAGAGCAAGCAGTGTGAACATTACCAAGCAAAGGTAACAGAGCTGCATAAAAAATGTAGATTAAGAGATATGGGTTGATTTAAGTTATAGGAGCTAGTTAGGAACAAGCCTAAGGTATCTGCGAACCTATCATAATTAAATAAGAAGTCTCCATGTTGTGGGAGCTGGCTGGTAGGATAGAGAAAGACTTCTACATGTGGCAATTCTCCTGCCTCAGCCATCATGCTCAGTTTTGCTTGTTTTATTTTTTGGCGAGGTTTCACTAGGTTACTTCAGTTGGGTTTGAACTCTTGGCTCAAAGGCTCCTCCTGCTTCAGCCTCTGAGTCACTGGAATCATCGGCCCTTGGCGCTGCGCCAAGCTTCCTCTCAGTTTTATTGGACTTGATCCTCTTTGGCCCAGATCCACATAGTATGGATGAAAGTCTCCTCTCATGTACTTGGTTTACACGTATTTTGACCATTCTCTGGCTTGCCTTACCGTGTGTTATCTTTCAACCCATAAAAGCTTTTAATTTGGATGATATCCGACATATTTACTTTGTCTTTGATCACTTACACTTTGGTTTCGTACATTAAACTCCATCAACTGAGCCGAGACCGTGAAGTTCTACTCCACACTTTCTGACAAAAACACCCAACACTTTGCTTGCACATTCACATCCATAATGCATTTTGGGTTTTTGTCTTGTTTTGTTTTGTTTTTTACAAATAGAAAATGGGAGTCAAACTTAAAAGACTATCTTTAGATGTATGTATTATATCTGTATGGGTGCTTTGGCTACATGTATGTGAGTGTCAGCAGAGGTCAGAAGAGGGTGTCTGATTGATTCCCTGGGACAGGCGTTGCATAGCGTTGTGAGCTGTCCTGTGGGGGCTGAGAACTGAAGTGCACTGAAGTGCTCTAACTGCTGAGTCATCTCTCCAGCCCTGTTCAGATTTCTGCATGTGATTGTTTCATGTACTGAACCACCTGCTGAAGAACTAATATTTGCCCTGCTGAAGCTTGGCACCTTTTCCAAAATTGCCTGATAATTGAAGTAAAGACTTATGCCTGGATTCTCAATTTTATTCTATTGACTTACACAGACAGACAGATTAAATAATATGATGAGTATATATGTTTGCAGATATTTATCTATATACCAGTACCATTGTATCTTTATGGAATGTTTTGAAGTTAGGAAATGTGAATTCTCCAACTTTGTTCTTAAATTTTTGGTTGGTTTGTTTGTTTTGTTTTGTTTTGTTTTTTGAGACAGGGTTTCTTTGTGTAACAGCCCTAGCTGTCCTGGAACTAGCTCTGTAAACAGAGATCCGCCTGCCTCTGCCTCCCAAGTGCTGGGTGATGCGATTAAAGGCATTATGTCACCACCACACGAGGTTCTTAAATTTTTAAAAGATTTATCTTTTTTTATAAACTATTTAAAAGTTTACTTGACATTCAACCTTTCCCCTTGGGCTGCACATTAGTTCCTGAAAGGCAGACAGGTTTGTAGTAATGGCACCAATCAGCAGGGTCCTGCTCAGGAGCCACAGGAACCAATGAGGACAAAGTCTTCAGGTGTGCTCCACCCAAAACCATCCTGGCGTAAGAGTGTGCTTGCTCACCGTTCTCATCCCCACAGGTTCTCCTCCCAGGAACTTGCTAATGGGAGTTCAATGGCCTTTGTACCTTCTACCATAGAGAGGAGGTGGTAGGCCGGAAACACTTCTGCAGAGAGAGCCCATGAGACATCCATTTTGGTTTCCAGCAGCTCCCCTGGGAATGGTCTCTCGTGAGACTATAACAGTCAAGCTCACAGCCTCTGGTGTTGCAGCCCATGAGAAATAACTTCCAGAGCTTTCTAAGTGTGCTTGCAGAAAGCCACATCCTAGAGCCAAGACTATGCAGCTCATTTTGAAGAGATGTGGATGTGGAAAGGAGGATCAGAGACCACAAACCTTGAGTTGGTGGCATCTGGAGCCCACACCATGAAGTATGTGCTCTAAGCGTCGCTACCTCATTCACCAACGCGTCAACAGCAGAACACAGACATGAGCAGTTCCTATGTTACAGTTACATGTGTTAAAAAAAAAAACAACTATGACTTCCTCCGACTTTCATATCCAGACTCCATGTCCAGACTCTTCCGCAGGTTTTAACTGTCTCCCCCGCCTGTGGGTTCCCTATCAGACTCTACAGAACCTCTTCATCAGAGAGACAGCCCGTGGCTGAACCTGTTTCTAACAGTGCTGGCTCTGTCAGAAGTGGCTTCTCTCATCTCCAACACTGGAGGGAGGCCGCCCAAGGTAACTAGTCACAATATGACAAGGGGCCAGCAACACCTTTCTGGATAACAAGGCCAATAAAGAGGACCCTACAAGTCCTGTTCTTCTCAAAGGGCAATATGTACAGGGAGGAAGAGGGGAGAGTCTGGCCAGGTGTAATGTACCCTCACTTTATCTCATTCAATCAGAAGATCAAACTGTCCAGCCGCTTCGAACTCAGCATTCACGGCCACAGCCCCGCTCACCCGGCTCTGACTGCAGGATCTCTGGCACCTTCTTCTTTGGTTTCTCTTTCACACTTGAGGAGAGATATCAGGGAGTGTATCTGAAACCCGGGGCTTCACAGGTACTTTTGGGACTACAATTAACTTCGAACACACAACAGGTGAGACTCCAGGAAAGTCTTCTCAGGTCCCTCAAAGCCAAAGAAGGATGGGTGGCTAGGAGTGGAGGTTGAGGCAGAGCTGGAGCTCTCCAGTCGACTGACTTTCTGGGACATTTCCAAGCCTCTGGTGTCCAACTCTCCCTCCCCGGAGTTAGAATCAACATTCTGAGTGTACAGCCCTGGAGTGCTGGTGGGGGTACCAGGGACACTACAAGTTTTGAAGGGATCCTTAGTAGGGATCTTGAGAGGAGGGCTGTTTTCTTTTCCCAAGATAAAAGAGATCCTAGGACTCCTTCGAAGTGTGTGGACAGCTGGGACCTTTACTGCATGAGCCACGATCTTCCAGACGATGGCCCTTCTGACTGGAGCCGCATGAGATGTCTTCGGCCAAATTTCAGGAAAGATGGAAGATCTGAGCCAGATTTCCGCTGGGACCTCTTTGAAGACTTAGTAAACGGAGTTCTGGGGCCAGACCACTGGGCAGCCCCTCCGGACCGCGTTCGCCGCTCCGACATGCCTATGATCAGGCTCAGTCTCCACCACGGTTGCCCGATTTATCTAGTTTTTAAGACGTTTTATGTGTATGGGTGTTTTGCCTGCCTGCATGCATATCACATATATGCAATGCCTGAGGATGCCAGAAGAGGGCGACATGTCCTCTGGAATAGGAGTTACAGATGGTTGTGTGAGCAGGCACTAAAAGAAAGTTCTCTGCTAGAGCAGCCAGTGTTCTGACCACTGAGCCATCCCTCCAGCCAGTGTTCTGACCACTGAGCCATCCCTCCAGTCAGTGTTCCTACCGCTGAGCCGTCTCTCCAGCCAGTGTTATAAAATATTTTAAAGATCGTTTTGGTTATTCTCAGTCTCTTCCATTTCAATAAAATTTTAGGCTCATTTTGTCTATTTCTGAAAAAACAATAGCTGAGATTTTACTTTTGATACCATTATAAATTAAGTGGCTTTTAAAGTTTCATTTTGCTTTTAGCTTTTAAAAATTTCATGGTGCTGGAGAGATGGCTCAGTGGTTAAGAACACTGGTTGTTCTTCCAGAGGACCTGGGTTCAATTCCCAGCACCCACATGGTAGCTCACAACTGTAGCTCCATTTCCAAGGGATCTGACACCTTCACATCAATGCACATGAAATAAATTCAAATAAATTATCTAAAAAAATTCTGTGCGTGTGCTTGCACGTGCACACATACACACGCACAGGCACATGGTGAATCAGAATCGATGGACAATTTTCAGAAGTCAGTTCTCTCTTTGTATCAGAGATCCAGTTCAGATAGTCACCCTTGGCAACAGATTCCTCTTCTGACTGACCATCTCTCATCAATGTCCCTGAATACTACAGGATTTTTCCTTATAAACGCTTCTCTAAGGTTAAAGTGCCGTTTTGGGGACCTAGTTTTGAAATCAAATGGGATAATAGATAAATTAGTGTGAACTTATTTACAGTAATAATAACAGTGGGTAATAGAGTGAATACATGTGAGCTATTATTTATGTATAATTTACATTGGTATAGTTTTTGCATATTGATACAAATTCAAATTATATTTGTTATTTCTGTTTACAATATTTGTACACCTATGCAAAGTTGCTCTGTCAGATTGTATACATGCATGTTTCTACCTCTGTTGAGGACATTTTGTATATTGATACAACTTAGGATATATTTAGGATATATTTTTATATTGCATTATATATTATTCTTACCTCTGATCAAAATACTTATACATTGTTTACATTTTGAGGT
>LOJH01068162.1:0-10134 GCA_001685095.1 Ellobius talpinus
CTCTCTCTCTCTCTCTCTCTCTCACTAATTTCCTGCCAGCTCTATAAACTGGAGCTATCTTTTCTCAGATCAGTAAGTTATGTTTTTGTTGGGGGAGGAGTATTCTTTCACATACAGCAAATGTCTTAAAATTTAGACCAGGTGCGGTGGTTCATGGCTTTAGTCCCAACACTAGGTAGGTAGAAATAGGAGCATTAGGAGTTCAAGACCAGTCTCAGCTGCAGAGCAAGTAAGAGGGCAGCCTAGGCTTTGTGAGACTGTATCAAAAACAGCAAAAAGCAAGTGTCTGCATGTTTGTGTTTATGTGTGTATAAATTTCCCTATGATTAACACTTATACTTTAGGTGTATTTTCTTTTTATAAAGAAATCCTTGACTTTGGTACTACAAAGATAAACCAAACACTATTTTGAAAAACTTATGAGGTGCCAGGTGTTGGTGTACGCTTTTATTCCCAGCACTCGGGAGACAGGCAGAGGCAGAAGGATCTCTGTAAGTTCAAGGCCAGCCTGGTCGACAGATAGAGTTCCAAGACAGCTAGGACTGTTATACAGAGAAACCTCGTCTCAGAAAACAAAAAAAAAACAAAAAACAAAACAATAGACAAACAAACAAAAATAACAACAAAAAAAAACCTTGTGAGGTGTTTTCTTTATTTTTTTTTAATTTTGGATTTTTTGGCAAGGCTGGCCTGGAGTTTATAACATAATTGAGGCTGGCATTTTGACAAATGGCTTCAAAAACTATGTGAGGAGGATAGACATATCCTAAAACTGGACTATGAGGACTATTTTCTAAAAATATTGAATTTTACTTCAAAGAATAAATTTTATCTGTGCAAATTGTATATCTTAATGAAGTTATTTTTTAAATCAACTACAGTTACATTTTCTTTCATTAATAATTCATAAAGCCAACAGCTTGTAAGAATCATCTGAATGACAAAGAAAATCACCATTTATGAATTTTCACAAGTTATACACATTTTTGGAATACGATTAATTATGACAACTAGGTAACATAAAGATCTTTTGGTGATTAAAGGCCACAGTCCTCAAGCTAGCTGGGCAGGGGTGGAGCACCTTTAATCTCAGCACTCAGAAGGCAGAGGCAGGAGAATTTCTTGAGTTCAAGACCAGCCTGGTCTATAAAGCTAGTTCCAGGACAGCCATGAATACACAGAGAAACCCTGCCTCTAAAAAAGACCAATAAATAAATACAACATTAAAAGTTCAACATTAGATAGAAATGGATAAAGAAATACATTAAAAGTTCAGATGTCTCAAAAAAAGTTTTACAAAGACAATCATCAAACAAAGACAATCTTCAAGAACAGTTTCATGATAAGGAAGTTCAAATAAAAGTTCACTATTCTTTTGAGCACTTTGTTATGTGCTCACTGGTAATATCTTTTGGGTAATATCTATTAAAATATTTGGACACCTTTTAAAGCTTGTCTTTTGAATATAGTATGCTGTTATGCAATAATAATTTCTAATTTGGGAGGCAGTTCTGAGCTCTAACCCATGGCTACTTGCATGCTATGCATACATCCTACTGTTGAGCTAAAGCCCCCAGCCAATCCTTAAAGTTCATTTTATCTAAGATTTTGATGTTTTATTCATTATATCAATATTCCCCCATCTCTGTCTAATATTCCTTTATTTTCCTGGGATAATTTGAAAAAGCTTCTATTTGCCTGACTAACCAAGAAATTGAGGCCTAAATAAACCTCTGATTTTCCTTTCTTTTCAAATTTTATTTTGGGAATTGGACGATGGCTCAGTGGTTAAGAGCACTCATTCCTCTGTTCAGTTCTCTGAGCCCCCTTCAGGTGGGTTGCTCATAACCACCTTTAGCTATAGTTCTAAGGGATCTGCTGCCTTTTTCCAGCCTCCATGGCACTTGCATGCATGTGGTGCATATAGAGCCAAGAAAGCATATACACATATACATAAGATTTTTAAAAATTCATTTTTATTTTTAATTATGTGTATATGTTTGTGTCTACGTGGGAATGTGTGCATGTGAGTGCAGGTGCCCCAGGAGGCCAGAAAAGGGTGACAGATTCCCTGGAGCTGGAGGCACAGCTATAAACTATCTGATGTGGATGCTGGGAACTGAATTCAGGCCCTCTGTAAGAGCAGCAAGCACACTTAGCCACTGAGCCATCTCTCTAGACACTATGACTCTCTTTCCAAATACAAACATACACAAATTTCTAAGTAAATATAATCAATTGCATTCTGGTTCAACAATGTAGACATAGGGCCATTTACTCCCTATGACAATGGGCATGAAAATCTCCAGCAACCAAGGCAGACAGTGTGAACACTGAAGAAGCACTGACCATCTACTTGTTGATCCCTTTTTTAATCAAGAGGGTTGGAAATAAGTCTTATAATAACACCTCAAAAGCCCTGTGGTTATAATTTGAATGTAGCAAAACCTGACTTCATTGTTTGAGCTTGTTTCTTGATAAACAGAAAGTCTGTTTCTCTTACTTGGTCTCCACAGTAATCTACAACATACTCTTTTTCTTTCTTCTTTTCAGCTTTTGTTTCATGAACTAGACAGCCATATTTTGATCCTTCAAGCAGCAGTAAGCTTAACTCCAGTCCCCTTGCTTTGTTTTCAAATTTGGGGCTGTCATACATGGAGCATATGCCTGTAACCCCAACACATGGGAGGCAAAGGCAAGAGGATCATGGATTCAAGGCTTGTCTGGACTACATAGTGAGAATCTGTCCCAAAATTACTTCAGTAATCAAAGGCTGAAGCAGGAGGACTGCTGAGCAGTTGTGCACAGCTGAGGAGCAGCTCATGCTACATGATGAGCTCTAGGACAATCTGGACTATAATGTGAGAGACCCCACCACAGAAAACAAACAGAAAATCAAGAGGCTATAGCTTCATAGATTCTCCCTTTTTTGCATTGCATTTCTCTCCTATTTCTGATTCACAAAGATATTTATCTTGAGTTGAAGCCTGCTTCTATTTTTAAAAATAATTCATCATCATTGCTAATGCATTCAGAGTAAAGAGGTAGATAAAAAAACACAGTATTGTGTGCCAAGTCAATATATGTGTGTATACACACACACACACGCACACACACATTCTCCTCTCTCTCCTCTTCCTCAACTCATCTTTTTTTGCCTCCTTTGTGTGTGTTTACAGGAAACTGAACCAGTGCCTCACATGCAAACCATGAGATTTACCACTGACCATTGGCCCTTCATTTAAATTTTAGTCTTAGACCCCCAGTCTGCCCGTGTATTTTCCTCTCTATAGTACTGAGGATGAAATCTAGAAGCTTACATATTCTAGGCAAGCACTCCATCACTGAATTATATACCCAGCTCATTCTTCACTCTTTCATTTTTAGATGGGGTCTTGCTTGCCCAGGCAGGCCTTAAATTTATGATCCTCGGGCTTTGGCATCCTAAGTAGCTGGGATTAGAAACCTGTGGCACTACACCTAGCTCACCCCTAAATTCATGTATGTACATGCACACATGCATATGTGTGTGAAAAGTGGAGGCCAGAGATTAATATTGGTGCTTTCCACCTTATGTTTTAAGACAGGGTCGCTTACTGAACCTGGAATCTGTGGTTTTAGCTAGACTGGTAGGTCAGAGAGGCTCAGTGTCTGTCTCTACCATGGCACTGGGGTTACTGATATGATTGTGGCCACCCTTGGTTGCCACCCTTGGCTTTTTAGACCTGGGTACTGGCCAGCAAGCACTTTACCTACTGAGACATGTCGCTAGCCTCTTATAGTCTGTTTTCAGTAAAACAAACATGAACTCATTAAAAAAATAACTGATAAGCCATTGTATAATTTATTTCAGATGTGAAATATCTATTTATATTACTTACCAATACTATGAAATTGCCATCGCTGATGAATTCTTTCTGGAAGAAGTTGTAAAATTTTCTAAAAATCAATATAAGCAAAATAAAGAATGAAATCAAATGAGTCAATATATTATGAAATATGAAGGCCACGTGAAGAGCTTCTTATGTTAAAGTACAGCAAATACAAACTAGTAAAATAATTGAACTTTCCTACCCAAAAAGTAATAAGCAATATTAAAGAAATTCTGAAAGAGAAAAATAAATAAAAATTATCTTTAACAGTGATAAAAAGTATGTTGTCCTTTTGATGGCTAATCTTGGTTGTCAACTTGACTGGATTTGGAATGAACTAAGATGCAAGCATCTGAGCAGCCCTATGAGAGATTTACTTGAATCTGGAAGAACCACCCTAAATTTAAGAGGAGCAAGCACACTCCAAGCATTCTCCAGGATACTTTTAATCTTCCCCAAACATTTGTGCTCACTATTCCACTTACAAGCTCCTCATGTAGTGACTTAAGGTAGTTTACCTACCAAATAAAATCAGGTTTCAAAGAATTCAAGACCAGTGAAAATTAATTTCAGAGTATTAGTTACTGTTTTCTGGTACCTTGTTTTGTTTTTCTTTTTTCTGAGTCAGGAGCTCACCATGTAGCCCAAGCTGGCCTAAAAATTTGTAAGTCTCCTGCTTTAGCCTCACAACGGTTAGAGGGTAGGCATGCACCACCATGTCCAGATACATTCATTCTTAGAAGAGCCTACTCTACATAGGTGACTGACGGGCTCATGAACTCCCAGCTCGTGCATTCCTCCTGTCTCACTATCTGTCCCCCTGCTGAGTAGCAGGACTGCAGATGCACAAGCATCTCAACTATGAGAAATGGGCTTTTATGCTCTCTCTGATGTCTCTGAAGTCATCAGCTCTAGTCTTGGCTTTCTATCGGTCTCTAAAGTCTCAGTAAAGACAAGAATATTTCTATGACTATTTCCTCTGATAATAGTTATTTTAAAATAGGGATGAGAGGGGCATAATTTTTGAATGTGCTAAAAATATAAACAATTTTAGCAGAGTTTACCTACCTCCAAGCAATGCTTTTTGTTTATTTATAAATATTTGCCCAATCCAATTCAAAGTGATATAAAATAACAATTTAAAAAACAAGGCTATTTTGTTCAATTTATAATGAAAAGCCATTAGAGCAGAAATAATGAGCTAGGTGTGGTGGTATATGCCTTTAATCCAAACACATGTTGACAGAAGACAAGAAGTTCAAGGCCAGCCTGAGCTACACGTGTTATATAGCAATTTCCTCCCAATTCAAACAGTCCATCCTGGAGGTGATTAAGATTCAGGAAGTTCTAAAGTGATTTCTTTAAGGCACAGGAAATAAATAACTCACAAGTCTCAGAAAGTCCCTGAAACTTACTACATACACCCTCCTCCCCAACCCTAAGGCTAAACCAACAGTAAGGACTGCTAAGGAGAGATCTCCTAAACCAACAGTAAGGACTGCTAAGGAGAGATCTCCCAAACCAACAGTAAGGACTGCTAAGGAGAGATCTCCCATGTCGTGCACAAAGCTCAAGGGTTCCAACTTTCTGGAGTCATCACCCATGCTGTGGTGGGCTTTCAGCTGTCTCTGAGTCAGTCATGCATATTCCTGTAAACCCAATAAATTCACTGGTCCATAAAGTTAGACTTTAGTGCGTATTGCTTTGATCTTTCATCAGTTCTCTATCTGGAGTGAGTAAATGTTCACATCCACAGGAATATATCATATAACACTATAAGACCCTGTATCAAAACTAAATGATAAAGCCTGGCATGGTGACACACACCTTCAGTCTCAGAACTTAAGAGGCAGAGGCAGGCAGATTTGTGTGAGTTCAAAGCCAGCATGGTCTGCATAGCAAGTTTTGGACCAGTCAGGGCTACATAGTGAGACCAGCTGTGAAACAATCCTGTACACTGTGAAAATGTGTTGCTCTCATTGTTTAAAAAAAAAAAAAAGCTGATTGGCCGATAGCTATGCAGGATTTTCAGGACAGAGAGAACGCTGGGAAGAAAAAGGGCAGAGTCTGAGGAGTTGCAAACCAGACATGGAAGAAGCAATATAGGAAGTACATAGATGAAGTAAATGAGCCTCAGGCAGCACAGAGATTAATAGAAATGGGTTAGTTTAAGTTATAAGAGCTAGGTAGTAACAAGCCTAAGCTATCAGCCATACATTTATAATTAATACTAAGGCTCTGTATGGTTATTTGTGGGGCAGTTGCCAGGACATAGAGAAACTCTGCCTACAGAGACCTTGTCTTGAGGGGAAAAAAAAACAAAATAAATAAATAAATGATAAATCACCTAGACAAAGATTCTAGAGGTTAAAATAATTGTGTAAATTTTATAAAAATTAAAATTTTCACTTTGCAAATATGCTATTAATTTTGCGTCGTCAAAAGCATATACAATTTTGTCCCTAGAAATACATTGTACTTCAATCATACACAAACTTAGTCAGATACATTTTTAAGTTATAAATTAAGTTCCGCAAAAAAGCTGGCATATTAACTGTTTCATTATGTATCTGATAATTTTAATATATTTCTTCATATGGTCCCAGAATTATTTTTGGTAAGATTTATTTATTATGTTAACAGCATTCTTCTTGCACGTATGCCTGCAGGCCAGGAGAGGGCACCAAATCTCATTATAGAGGGTTGTGAGCCATCATGTGGTTGCTGGGAATTGAACTAAGGACCTCTGAGGAACATCATTGTTCTTAACCTCTGAGCCATCTCTCCAGCCTCTCAGAATTATTTTTGGGAAAGTTTAAAAGGTATGATTCACAGTACTTACCTCAAAAATAAAAAGTATAGCATCCAATTCCTCTCTTTGAGACTTGTGACCTGAAACATTTTTAACAGAAAAATACTTGAACTATATCATTTTATACTCACTGTTAATAATACTTAATGAACTTAAATATTTCAATCCTGGGCCTTCAGGGATTCTTTGGGGAAATGCTAAAGCATGGCCTATTTATTATACAGACAGTATTACGGCCCCTCTCTCTATTCTTTAGCATAATTACTCTAAATATAGGTTCTAGGTCTGGGGGTTGGGAAGCCTACACTTAAAATGTACAAGGTCCTCGATTCAATACCCAGGATAAACACAAAGATTTAGGTTATACTAACATCTAACAACAAATCATATATTGTGGGTTCTAAATGAGATTTGAACATGAAAAACACTATTCCTATTCAAACACTCCTAGGGCAGAACAAAGAAGGTAGGTTGAGGAAGCCTGACCAGAAAAATGCAAATATTCTAAGCCTTCACAAAGCCATAAGGATAGTCATACAAGTATATTGGTTTCCTTTCAAAAGTAAATTTTGATAGTATTAGAAAGGTATCAAAATAAAAAAATACTAAAATTCTAATGCCTAGATCCTCTTTTTAAGTTAATGCTTATGACTATTAGAAACATAAACATACAAGTCATACTATACATTAATATCTTACCTTTTTGTTTAAGACTAGCTTCAATAGTCACAAAATTTTCAAAAAACACATAGTATATATGTGAAAAATGTTGGTCAAAAAACTGTTTAAGGTCAATAGATTCTGCATTCTCTGAAAAACAACAACAAAACAGTCCTTAACAACTATTCCACCAAGGTTAAATGGTCATTAGCAAACATGCACAGTGCCAAATTTCCTTCAAAGATCTGCACCTGAAATTCTATCATTTTCAAATATATGAAAAATATTTATATAACTGCTTCTTTATTTTTGCAATTTTTGCCCTTACATATTTAAGTTTTACTATGGGTAAAGTTATCATAGTCTTTGTGTTTTAAAAACAATCAATGTCAAAACTGGGTGCAGTGTTACACGGCTGTAATCTCAGCGACTCTGAAGGCTGAAGCAGAGTGAGACCCAGTGAAGATAGACAGACAGAAACTGACTGATTGACTCAAAGTCTAGTGCTCTATTTTGGGGATGGAGATGGAGAGAGCTCAGCGATTAAGAGCACTGGCTGCTCTTCTAGAGGTCCTTCAATTCCCAGCACCTACATGGTGCCTCACAACCACCTATCACTGTAGTCCCGTGGGATAGGATGCCCTCTTTTGGTATGTAGATGTACATGCAGACAAAAACACCCATATACATACACAATACGGAAATAAATAAATCTTTAAAATAAGATCTATTTTTAATTCCTGGCTCCAGGTTTTCTATTATCTTCCCTAACAGCTAAAGAATTATTATAATAATTTATAATAATTCAGTAAATAAATAACCTAACAACAGACTTTGTTAATGAGCATTTGAGGATTATAAAACTTGAAACACATACTGCTTTCAAGAATTTGTCAGTACAGAATACAAACAAAATATACAATTATATGCACAAAAGAAAGTTAGATTATGAAGTTGAAATCAAAGAAACATATATGGAAATTCAAAACACAGAATTACATTCAAAGTTTAAGGAACTGCAACTGCTGCCCATGTTCTGCACAGCTATACTGTATATAGAGCCTCCATTATGAAATCTACCTGTTACCTGAGTATAACATAAGAAAAAGAGTCATAGAATACATCTATTTTGTGAATATGAAAATAAAAATTTTAGACAAGTATGGTCAAGGAAAACATTTTCCTTTTGAATAAACTTAAGAACTATGAACTGAGAAAGAAATACATTATAGTTACCTCTAAATTTTCCAATCTTAAAAATACAAGGTCCCAAGAGAAACAAGAAAATGAGAATAACAAAACAAAAACTCTAAAGCACATGTGACTCAACCCAAGACTTCCCAACATATTAGGAGCTGAGATATTGTCCCTCAATTTCCTTCCCAGATGGCTGGCTATGAACAAAGCCTGGAAGCTGCACAATGGGGTAAGCCTAATAAACAAGTACTGAAGCCAGGCAGAATGACGCACTCCTGAACTTCCAGTGGAGTTTAAAATGGGAAGATTATAAAGTTGAGGCCAGTCTTGGAGCTATATAGCTCGATCCTGACTAAGTAGGGGAGGTGGGTCTGTCCAAATTAAGCTGATTTTGTTGTTGTTGTTGTTGTTTAAGATTTATTTTTACCTTAAATAATGTGTGTACCTGTATATCTGCGGAGGAGGACAAGTGGAGTATGTGCATATGAGTGCAATTGTCTATGGAGGCCAGAAGAGGGCACTGAATTCCTTGGTACTGGAGTGACAGGTGATTATGAGTCATCTGGTGTGGGCACTATGAACTGAACTCTGGTCCTCTGCAAGGGTATTACATGCTCAGACCTACTGAACTACCTCTTCAGCCCCTCTATATTTATATTTAAAAACACAATAGCAAACAAAAACTCTGATAAAATGTTTGATAGTCAATTAACAAAGTTTACATAGCAGAAGAAAAAACAAGGACAAACTAGATAAAATATAAGAGGTCTTTACACATTTAAAATCTTCCTCCCTCCCAAAGAGACAGCTCAGCATTAAGGGTATGTGGTGCAGTTGCATAGAACCCAAGTTCAAGTCCTAGTACACACATGGCAGCATATACCATCTATAACTCCAGCTCTAGGAGCTCCAATACCCTCTTCTAGTCTCCACAAGAATAAGGCATACAAAGACAGACGAGCAGGCAAATTATTCATACATTACATAAAATAAACAAAACTGGAGTGTCCTTCTGAGATTCCAGGATGCAGGATCCTATTTCAGACTGAGGTCGAGGTTAAAGTTAAGAGCCACCTAGGACAGAGAGGGCCTGAGGAAACAAGCTCCACCGGAAGCAGAAGCCAGGAGGAAATCAGCAATCTCCACCAGAACAGGAGTGGGGCAGAACCTAGGACAGAGAGCAAATAGCTCCACGAATAGCTCCACTGGAAGCAGAAGCCAGGAGCAAATCAAGTCCTGGGAGCCAACCCAGTCCTGGGACACTGGAGGATCAGGGTTGAGCTAGTAACCAGATACAGAGTCAGCGATCTCCACCAGAACATGTTCAACTCCAAGCCAGGGACTTCTGCAGGAGGGGATCCAGACCAGGATTTACAGAAATAGGGCAAAGCCGGCAACCTAGGCCAAAGTAGGACTGAGACAGCAAACTGCAAGTGAGCAGAGCAAGGCACAGGAGCGCTGAGCTATCTCCAGGAACACTGAGTAACCAACGGGGTAACAAGAACTATGACACTGCCTGTACCACAAGGAACAACCATTTGAGCTTTGGATTCACTGGCACCTGGAAGATTATTCAACAGAATCTCAGACAGC
>LOJH01068164.1:0-15190 GCA_001685095.1 Ellobius talpinus
GTGCGCCACCAGTCAGCAAGTCTTCTCTTTTTAAGCATTGCTGAGCCCTCAGGAGAGAGAGTTGATGGAGACTTCCCATTTAGGGATGAGCATTCCAACGTCTCTCACTCTCTGCATATTATCTGTCTGTGGGTCTCTGTATTTGTTCCCATCTGCTGTAAGAGGAAACTTCTCTAATGATTATTGAGCAATGCATTGATCTATGAGTAGAGCTAAAGTCATTAGGAGTCCTTTTATTGCTCCATTTCTTTTTAGATTTTTCAGATTTTTTTCTTTCTTTTTTTTTATTCATTTTTACATACCAACCACAATTCCCCCTCCCTGCCGTCCTTCCTTTTCCCTGCACCTTCCTCTCACCTCCCATTCATTTTTTTAAAGAATAGTAGCATTTGTTTTCCCCCTAAGTCCTGAGCTATCTAGTCTCAGGCTCTTGGTCACCCAAAGGTGTTGGGCAGGGGTTCCGTGCCATGGAGTAGGCCTTCGGTCAAATCAGATTTGGTTCATTACTTCCACTCACATGACTTGCAGGCAAGACATCATGGTATAGGGAAAGGGTTGTGGCTGGGTTGGTGTTTACATTTCTCCTTTGGTAGCACGTAGGGGTTATCCCTGTACCAAAGACACTAGCAAGTAGAAATGGAGGCTCCATGTAGGCACCAGTTGGACTTCTCCTTGTAGGATGAATTGTGTAGGTGCTGTCTTCAGCAATGGGATCTTGACCTCAGACTGTGGAGAGCCACCTTTAATCTTGGCAACAGCCTGGGTTGTTAGGGGATTTCCCTTTGGCGAACAACTCAATTCTGCTACTGGGAGCTTCATTTGCTGACAAGGAATTGTCAGTCGGGGCTCTGTCTCCCTTATTATTTAGCGATTTCATTTAGACTTCCTTCCGTTCGGGCTTCTACATGAACACAGGTTTCCGCTTTACTTGGGTTAAATCTTAGAGCTGATTTGCTTCGGCTTGGGGTGAGTGAGGTCACGGTTCCTTTAACGTGTGTCACTCACGGTTGCCACGCGTCCTCGTGGGCACTTTGCAGTCAGATATTTGCTTTACGTTTTCACTTTAGCTATTACAGTGTCTGTTTAGTGTCTACACCAGCCTGTGCCAACATCTGCTTAAAGCCTTTGATGCTCTGGGAACAATAACTTACATGTGAAAATGATGCCAGAGTGTGATGCCAGAAATGTTTTCACGGGGATTTCCTTTACTTGAAGTTTTTCCCACTTGCCCCACGAAACCACTCTGCTTTTATCAGAGGGTACCACAGTCACTTCTCTTGATCCAAAAGGCTTTCTTCCTAATTGTCTTCTTATTGCTGTCTTAACTTTTAATGCAGTTTCATAATTTTATGTGTCAGTCCTTTTCATCATTGTCTGTGTCCTCTCTGTTGGAGTCTCTTCCTCATCTACCTCACAGATCGCCATGCTGTTTTTAAAAACTCAAGTGAAATCTAATCTCAGTATTCCCCTGCATCATTGCTTAGCATTGCAGAGAGAGGATGATTTGTTTCCGGCGTTGCTGTGAAGACACATTATCTGTGATCCTTAGCAAGTAACTAGTAATCACGTTTGTGTAACAGGCATTTTCTGTGGGTGACATCACTTTTGTGCATGGCAGCAAGAGTTTCTGGTACTCAAAAAACTTGTCTTTTGTTTTAATTCTCTCCATTATCATAGAAGTACTATTTATTAAACTGAATTAAATAATTCTGTTATTTTGCAACATTCAGGAATGTTCTCTGAGCTCCTCCCCTTCTTCCCCCCTCTCTCAGTTGTTAGTGTTCTAAGTCATGTGCTCTGGCAGACTGTCCCGGATAGAGCATCTTGGTGACACATCTCCAGCTCAGATGGTCAGACACGATTAACAAGAATGAGGGATGTTTACTTTTTTTTTTTTACTACTTGTCAGATTATAGCATCAAAGGTTTTTATTCCCGTTATCTCATTCATTCACACCTTATCTCTCTCTGAAGTGAGTTTTTTTGTTTTGGTTTGGTTTTAGTTCTCACTGTGTAGACAGACAGCAGGGCCAAGAGGGACCATGGGCATATTCCATATCATCCAGTGAGACTTTATCAAGGTTTATATATTCATCCAGGCAGTCTGACTCTGAACCTTCAGTGTTTAGCTAAAACGATATTCTCTGACAACGCCTTGACATATACTTGGCTGCAGTACTTTGAATGTTAAAAACCACAAGTAGGGAATGCTTTTCTGCTGAAATAGAAAAAGGCTACCCAGTTTCCTTCCATCCTAAACACACACTGATGTTTTGTTCAGCAAGGACTTTTTCTTTGAGTCAAGCAAGGGTGGTGTGTCTTGATAGGAGGAATCATCCCCTTGTCCTTGTACTAATCTGAGAGACTGCTCCTTCCTTGGGCTAGGATTTGAGGTGAGCTGTGATTAGCCCCACCTGCCTGCCATGTTCATGTAATGGCCACACTGATTGGAGTGCCTAGAAGCTGCAGGGAGCCTCAGTATTCCTGGGCTGCCCAATTTGTAACCTTCTGGGGACCCAGACTTAAGTGTAGCAGTCACAAAGTTGCACTCCACTGAAGAGCTTTTCAAGAGAATAATTCACCTTTAGATTTTCATGCAGCTCTAGGTACCAGCATCAATTAGCATTGGTGAATTCAGCAGTGGACCTCATTTCTCTTCAGTTATCTTCTGAGAGGTCTATATTAAATAACCAAATGAACTTTGAACAGTTGTGGTTTAAAAAAAGTTCTTTTTCGCCTTCTCAATTTTAGGTGTTTATTGACAAAGTAATTTATATGTATATTTTTTATTTTAGAGATTTTAAGGTTTTTTTCTGTGCAATATCTTTGTCTAAGGATAACTGGAATAAAATAAAGATAGACTGCCCCGGTTATTATCAGAGGTGATAATTTGCAGTCTAAGTGTGTTGCCATGGATACCTAAGAACCCCCCCCAAAGACTCGGGCCGGGAGTCAGGCCCTAATCCTGAAGCGCCTTTCAATGGCACCAGCTGTCCGGAGCCTGAAAGGCGTGGCAAATTACACCATTATTAGAGTGAAATGGTATGGCTAAGCTAATTATTTGTGGGCTTTAGACACAGGTGTTCATAAAAGGCTGAACGTGCACTCCTAATCAAGTCTGATTGGGCCAGAACAAGAGCCCAGCATGGGACTATCAAAGACTTGTTTATAGTGTCTTTCATTTAAATAATAAAAGAGGCCACTGTAGGCCTTCTGTTCAGCAGAGCTTGGAAGCTGTTCTGAGTTCCTCATACCAGGTAATCATATTTGGTATGTCTTTTTGACTTCATTGAGTCACAGAGTTCTGTTTTCTAATAATATTTTCCTTCTAAGTAATTTAACAATTTTTTTGTGGTTGGGCACTATGTGACTTGAGCTTAACGTCACTTCTAATGTACAAAGATGAATTTCATCAACGGGATAACTAGAACTTTATTACAAAAACTGTTCTGGAAACTACCCACTCAGAGAATTGATAATTTTCCTGGTTTTGCCATTTTATTGCCTACAATATTTCTCTAGTACTTCCTATGACCATTGTATCAAGTATCAAGTTGATTTAAAATTGTACTTTAAATTTTTCTTTCATCTAATGTTATTTGATTCAACTAATATTTGAATATCATGAGTTGTTAAAATGTGTTTTGATGGGGAGTGCTGTACAGATTAATTAGAATGTGATGCTATATTAAAGTATGATAAAAAAACTCCTCTTAACCAAGCAAAACTGAATTTCTTAGTTTTTGCTTCTCTAACATACAGAAAATAATAGTATTTGATAGTCATAGTCCATGGAGGAGTTTATATTCAATGGTTATCAAATAGCATTCATATATCTAATATTTTGCTTCCAAATGATAGTGTCATACATTTATTATCCTAATACAATTTTCAAAGGAATTGACTTGTCGGTTTTAAGAACTCTAATACAACCATGCATTAGAGATTCAATCTATGCTGTTACCTAACAATTTAGAATGCCTCAGAGATCATTTTACCGTATAGTCTTTTCACTTCACATGTTTTGCAAATGTTCATAAATTCAAAAAATATGAAAACACATTTCTTTGGAGAAGTAGCCTCATCTGTAATTGGATGAAGATTCACCTTCTCCTTGAAGGGAGAGTGTGAAGTGTTAAGTGAGACAGATGCGTCCATGCACAGCTCAGTGTGTCAGCCTAGTAACAGGGTGAGCATGTAGGAAAATAGAGAATTGCATTTTGTATTGTTTGTTCAGCCAGGGTGATGTTCTTCCTTGCAGCTCTGTTCTTGGCCATCGTTCCTTTCTGAAAATGGTCACGAGGCCTCGAATGGCAGTCTTTGGTGACTTATATTATCATCCCATGTGTAAAAACCCATGATTGGCGTCAATACCTCCCCATCCCAAACAATAAGTTTCGTGCAATGAAGTAGGAGTACCCTCAGAGTGATTTGGAGAAAAGTTGGCCATGACCACCTTGAACTGACAGTGGCTGTAAAGTTCATTCTCAATCATTCAGCAGAATTTCAACAATCAGCAACCAAATATCCACTCTTCTTGTAGCTCTTATAAAGGAAGGACTGGGCTTACCTATGGTTAGGTAGGCAGTGCCGCTAGTGGCATTGTCATTTTCTACCAAAATACAACTTTTTCTGCTTTCATCTCTCATGATTCAGAAATAAAACTACTCCATTGTGTCTGAGGAACAGAACTCTGTCTGGACTCTCTGTAAGTCTATGGGAGAGCAACATGCCCACTCATTATTGTGAGGAAAATATTGATGCTGAGGGAATGCAAGAGCTCTGATTATTAATGAGAGGGATTGGAGCGCACGCTCCATTCAGGCTTCCTGGCCTTGATGGAACAAGCACTCAGACTCTCAGGAGCCGATGGCCTGTGAATGTATTTGTGCTCCAGTTATGTGTTCATAGAAGCCGAGCAGATGGCCCTGTTCATGTCAGTCAGCAGGAACCCAGGCTCACGACGGTGCCCATAACACCTGCTACTATAATCACCATTGTATGGAAAAGCAAGTCATGAACTAGCTTCTAAAGTTTACGCACTGGTTTATGCGCAAGTAACTTCTCCTCCCATTGCGTATGCTCTGCAAATCACATGGCCATGCTTAAATTCAAAGGACAGTATTCCAAGGAGCATTAAACAGAGTTGTATTTAGTGGCAGGAGAGAGTGTACTGTTATGTTACATATACACACATCTTCTCTTCTGTTTTGAGATGACCCCCAAATGACCCAAACACAAGAGGAAATGCGATGCATGGAACAGGAGAGTTTCTAAGAAAAGTGCAACTTAAGCATTCTTGTGAGAATTATAGTTTATAATAAAATGGCTTAAGTCTTCAGCTAAAAAGCAGAACAGAGAAAATCAGTAGATGGACACTAAGAGCCTAAAGGAAAGCAATTAACTAAAAGATTTATATTGGTGATAATAAAATAGAAAAAATTAAATTGGGAAATTCGATCTCTTAAAAAATATCTAGGTCATTTAAAACAACAGTAAAGGAGGAGAAAAGTCACCAACAGTTCTGATTAAGAACGTATGGAATACATGAAAAGCAATATTAGTTATGAGAATAAATACAATCAGACAGAAATTCAGGGATCAAGAAAACATAAAGTCATTGGAGATAAGGATTACAATTCCATGCCTAAAGGTTTACTTAAGTAGCTCTTGAAAATGTAGAAAAACTAATCAAACAAATAACTTTGGAGACAAAGACATCTTCTACCAAGGAAAACACTTATATTCCACCTATCAGATTCATCTAAATTTTGACCCTGTTTACTGCTGGCAATGATGAAAGTTTACTGAAGCTTTGATTTGCTGTTAGTAGAAATTTAAACTGAAGACAGTTTTTGAGAGGGAGCCTTGAAATATCAGGATGTAAAGTGTGCACACCTCCAAACTCATCAATATCAAATTCTAAGAATTTATGCTGCGTAAGAAATTTGTACAGCATTTTGGCACAAAGATTCTCATTGCTTCTTGATTTTTTTGTTGGCTTTTTTGAGACTGAGTTTCACTGTGCAGGACTGGCTGTCCTGGAAGCCACTTTGCAGACTAGGCTGGCCTAGAACTCAGACAGATCTGCCTGTTTTGAATCACAAGTGCTGGAATTAAAGGCATGCACCACCGCACTAAATTAAAAGTGACCTAACTGCTTACCATTAGAAAAATTGCACACTTAAAGGTATTTGTAAGGGAAGAAAGCTATTCCCTAAGCAGGACAAAGAAGGTATATGCAATGTAAGAAAATAGATAAATGCAATTAACATATGAATGATATCATTATAATCAGAGACTTTATGGAATTGTATGCTTTATCTAGAAGTAATAAAATGTGATGTATATGTAGTTTGATTTTAATACTCTCTTTTCCTTCCTGGTTTTCAGATTTATCTGTACTTCTGGTAAGTCACACATTGAAGAGGTGTGTTGCCTTGTTCTTTTCCCAGGCTAACTTTCATTCTAACAAAGATATATGAAAGGAGGAACGAGGAAGGCATGTTTCCCTAATGAAGAATTTCAGAGATTAAGATTCAAGTTTAGAGATAAAGAAAAAGAAAGAGAAATAGAGTGTCTCTAGATGACTCTGACATATATTCCCTGGAAGTCAACACTCAAGCACCTAGAGACACGAGTCTAGATTAGCATGATGCATACAGTGTCGGGACCTGTGAGAAGCAGGAATAAATATGAATTGACCTTATTCACTAATGTCTTAAGATTTAGCTTTGAGGCATGCACAGAGTAACTGAGAGAGACATCACTGAGAGAACTAGACGTTAAGAGTGGTGATGTTCTAGATCTCTATGGCATTGTGAGTTTAACTATTGATAATAGCGGCCAGCTCCTCCATATCAAGAGTTCTGCATCAGATCCTATCTAAGGATTTCACCTATATTAACTTATTTTAATCGCCTCAACAGTCCTTTGCATAAATAACTGTTTCTATAAACCCCATTGCACAGATAAAAATAGGAAAACAAGATCATTATGTCACAGAGCAATGGCTCAGATCCAAGGAGACTAGCTCCTAAGTTTCTTATCATAACCACAAATGGGTACATTAGAACATCAGAAACTTTAGATATGACTGTGTTGATTGAGTATTTTTAATTTACTTTTGTGGGGCAAAATTGTATGCTGATGTTTGGGTAGATGAGAGAGGACATCTCCTGGGCAATAATGAGTGGTCAGTTGTAATTCCCTGACCTATCTGTATTATTTTGTATGTCAGCTGGTTTGTTGATCTTCGTTTTTATCTTGCAAATATATTTCCATTACTCACTTTGAGTATTTATCTCTGTAAAAGCCACTATGACTTACCTTCCCCTACAGATAATTACTTAAGCCTTTTTCTATTCCCAGCATTCTTCTAGCCTATTACAAACACAAATGCATAATTTCACTGCCACATCTGACTTCTTACTGGAGTCTCAGCGATGGTATGTTTGAGGACAAGTTGGCCATGTGTCTTAATTAGGTTCATTCCAGTGATAAGAAGCAGAACTGTCTACTTGCTGACTTAGTCAACAGCGTTCATTACAGAAAAAAACAAGCAAACAAAAAAAAATGAAGACCAGGAAATACTAGTGGCCTTCTGACATCCCAGAGTACCCTTCAGGATATAGCTTCTCTCTAGTGCTATGAGTCCCTTCACACCAGCAAGTGATTCCTACCTGAAGATGGTCGATGACATCCCTGATAAATCAGTGTCTGTTTTTCTTTTCCACCACACCAACTATTCCTACTACTGTCTTCATTTTCTTTCTCTTCATTCATATGTAAATTTCCTAAGATATTTAAATTAACTACCTCTCACAGTAGTGGGTTTCAGCATTCACAGAGGAAGCCTTTGGGATTTTAGATCATATATTATCTAATAATTTTGGGGTCAGTATCATGTTTTTGTTCAGTTGGGGATACCTAAAGATTGGAGTCATAAAATACTACATTATGGGAACAGTTTCATCAAATGAAGATTGAACGATTCCATGTTTTTGGAAAACAAAGTTATGTGTTTGCTGGCAGAACCCAGCACATGGCCATGACATGGTATGTCAGACACATAGTCAATTGTATTAGCTAAGTGTAAAAATGCAAAACATCCTAATATGACAAAATGTTCATCAAAGAAAGTAAAAGGCAAAATGCTTCCCAGAATTATTAATTTGTTCAGTAATTTAACAATCACTTATTGGGTTCAGTAGGTATCACACAGTTTTCTAGATATGATGGAGGTAAAGTATGAATAAGAATAGATGCAGACTTTGAGAATTTGGATCTGGTGACAAAATCTGTCAAGTTATTCTGTTATAATGTATCATGGTGGGTGATAGAAAAGGAAACTCAAGAAGCCCCAAGTGTTTGAAATAAGGTAATGTAGTGACTTGAGAGAAAATGCCCCACTAGGGAGTAACACTCACTTGAGAATACACTGAGGGACAGCTATTGTTCAAGGGAGAGTAATTAGACAACTACTCATTGGCTGTAGGATGAAGTTATCATAGTTAGGGTTTCTATTGCTGTGAAAAGACATCATGACCCCAGAAACTCTTATAAAGGAAAACATTAAATTGGAACTAGCTTACAGTTCAGATGTTTGGTCCATTATCATTGTGGCAGGTGGCATGCAAACAGATATGGTGCTGGACAAGGAATCGAGAGTTCTACATCTTGATCCTCAGACACTTCCTGTTGTATTTTCAAGTGAGTTGAAGGTTTGCTTCAGAACATGCATTGAAAAACCACATACGGCAGACTTTGAGAGACTGGGGAGCCCTTCTGATTTTACAAATTGATTAATATGACTGCGATTCTTAGCTCCCTTGGCACATACACACAGATGTCAATTGAAATGGGTTTAAAGAAATGCATTTAACTTAATGCCTACCATGTTCTGAGTTTTGATTGCCCATAGTTCAGTTTCTAGATAACCAGGACTTTGGGATTGTGTCTGTGCACCAAAGATATCTTAGGAAGTTGGGATGCTTTCAGGTCATCTACTAGGTAGGTAAAACAGTGCCATCTTCATAACTATAAATTGTAATCAGTGATGATGAATAAAACAGAGATGATCTTCCTACAACTAAAATGAGATTTTATCTTCATAGAGAGTCATTGTTAGTTAAGAAGGTAAACTAAGTTATGTGCAAAACAGTGGGCTAGGATGACAATTTCTTATAAGCCAAGAAGATATGGAGACATTTAGCCAAAACAAGGAAGGTGAGGTATCAGTGTGAGTGTGAAGAGGTATAGAATACAATAGTAATCTATAGTCCTTAGATAGTCCTCAAGTGCTCAAATAAGAGTCAAGAATAAAGTATTATAGCTATCTAAAGTTGACTGCCCTTCCTTTTTCATAGGTGCAATGCATTTGTAATTACCAAGATGGAACCAGAGACCCAGAGAATCAGAAATGCTAGAGAGATTTCTGGTGTTTCTATCTAGTAGGAGATGAGGTTGAAATTGTCATGGTGTCTTTTAGGTAACTTTCTAAATACAGATTTTTTTTAAATCAAAACTGTTATGTTCCAGGAGACATATCTCAGGAGCTAGCCAAACTCTTCTCAACAAGCACTTAAACTAATCCATTCTTGCAAATCAACATTTGTGTCACAGAAGTTTCCACCAGACACTTTCATCCTTATTAAGTACAGCCTTGCTATCAACTTCCTAGAAACTGTTTTAAGATGTAAGCAAGATTATAACTGATTAATAATGTCATTTGAACTTCACAACAACCTAACTTTAAAGAAATGATCAGATATGAGCTGGGCGGTGGATGTTATGCCTTTAATCCCAGCACTCAGGAGGCAGAGGTAGGCAGTGAGTTTGAGGCCAGCCTGGTCTACAGAGTGAATTCCAGGACAGGCTCCAAAGCTACAGAGAAAAACCCAGTCTCAAAAGTTGCCTCCTTCCAGACCCCACTCCTGAGAAAGCCTGCCAAAGGATGACCCCTTGCCAGAGATGCTCAAGACCACTCCCACAGGGCATTTAAACTGCCCCCCAGAGAACAAACACACGGTTTTCTGGTCTTCATTTCACGTTTCCTCTCTAGAGGGCTGGAGAGCCATCCGGGAGCATTTGTATCCATTAAACCTGGACTTTTTCTAATTTGGTTTGATTTGGTNTGCTCAAGACCACTCCCACAGGGCATTTAAACTGCCCCCCAGAGAACAAACACACGGTTTTCTGGTCTTCATTTCACGTTTCCTCTCTAGAGGGCTGGAGAGCCATCCGGGAGCATTTGTATCCATTAAACCTGGACTTTTTCTAATTTGGTTTGATTTGGTCTGATTCAGATTATTGTGTTGCTGGAGAGGCTTATTGGGGTGCAGAAGCTTTTCATCTGCTATATAGAATAAATCAGGAACACTAATGTTTTGGAGGCAGGTGCAAGTTGTTTCCATTAGTACACCTCTATAGTACATAACTTGAGATCAGGTATGAAAATTCTTCCAGAATTATTCTTTTCAGACAACCTTGCTTTAGCTCTCCAGGGCCTTTTGTGCTTTCAAGTACATTTTAACATATTTTCCCTATTTTGTTCCCAGGGGAGAGGGCTTGGGGTAGAACTTTCACTCTTTGGATATATGGATGCCAGGACCTGGGATGTGGCTTCCATCCAAACAGCAATCTATTTCAAAAATTTTCTAAAACAATCAGCACGGAGAAGACAATGTACAAATGTAAAAATTAAACCACAGCCAACTATAACATAAAAATGGATTAATATCATGAATATATAAAGACTCTAAAAGTTAAAATACAAAAGAAATCCATGTAATCCATCAATAAGTGGGCAAGTGAATTGAATACAAGGTTCTCAAGAGAATAAATACTATTGGCCAGAAAACATTTGGAAACACAAAAACTGTTCCCTATTTTGCCATCACAAAGATGCATATGAAAACTTGCAGTTTCCTCTCCCAAATATATACCTGATGAACTCTAAGTCAACATACCACACAGAACTTCAACATCAATACTTATTGCTGCAATAAATAAATCAAAATGCAAGATTCAGATTGCATTAAATCTTTAAATTGCTTTTGATAGGATAATAACTTTCACAATATTAATCCTATGAACCCTTGAGCATGGGAGGTCTTTCCATCATCTAGTGTCTTCCAGGATTTCCTTCTTGAGACTTTTAAAGTTTACATTTTAGGTATACTTCACCATCTTGACTAGGTTAATTCTGAGGATTTTTGTTTGTTTGTTTTTTGGGGGTGCTATTGAGGTTATTGTGGTGGGATTGTTTCTAACCATTCAGCTCTTTTATCTATGAAATTAGGAAGCTGGAGGAGAAGACTGCCCTCTGAAATCATCCCTAAAGTCTCACGTTTGACCTGATGCTGACTTTCAGGAATCCCCTCCCATGAACTACCAGACAGCTCACTTGTTAAAACGATGGACAGTGTCATGGACACGCAACAGTTAATCAAAGTAACCAATCCCTATCCAGGTTATAGGTCGATATCAATACACTGTGTTTAAACAACTCTATTTGCAATTCTTATAGCTGGAATATTCTTAAATGATATATATTCTGCAGTAAGCCTACATACTGCCGCATAATTAGGAGTGAAATATCATGTGTGTTTGTTTTCAGCGATAGAATAAGGCTGCACTCTATTACATCTAGTAATATTTGTTAAGTATTTGTTATATGCCATGTGCTGTGCTATTTCGTATCTTTCCTTAGTTAGCTCTTGTATCCGTCCTACTAGAAAGGCAGCACAAACATCCTTGTATTAAAGATGAAGGAAGGAATGGCTGACATCAATCATCCTAATGTCTGGACATTTGAAATTTTCCTTTATATTTCAACACTGTGTTGTTTCTGTAGTATCTGAGATATTATTTTTCTGACAACTGAGATTTCTCACAGAAACACAAGCCTTTGACATTTAGGAGTATATTTAGTCTTGCAAAGTGCACACTTCTTGGTTTCAATTAATTCTTGTATCCTAATTACTTACTTGTCTTCAGATTTCAATTAGGTAGACTTGCAAAAAAAACGTCATCCCATATGACTTTTAGAAAGGCAGGAGGAATAAAGGTCAAGAAACATCTCTTTGTTCAAGACAAATTTTTTTTCTGCCAATAAAAAGCTTTGCCTGGATCTTTAGATTTTTTTCACATGTATAATTTTTTCATAATCTTCATGCAAGGTTTGTCTTCCTAAAGATTATAGGTTTTAGAATACTGGAAACTGGATTAGCTCTTTTCTCTTTCAATTCAGAAATTAATTAGTCTTCGATTTTCATCCTTGTAGTTAACATTAATATTTGACATGGGACAGATTTCTGCAAAAACCTTTCTGGCAGCCTATGTTCTCTGATTTTCTACCAGGCAGCTTTTCTCATTATGGAGATACTGTTACACCCATTAATCAGTGGTAGCATGTGTGTTGTATGAAATCATGTATACATTGCCATGGGGACCTGGAAATAATTGTTAATGAACTTCAATCTCCTCCACAGAGCACACTCAACCTTCAAACAACCAGCCTTGCCCAGTGACCTTAATGCCCCTCAAGCCCCAACTGGACACACCTCAGTTTACTCGCATGTTTTCCCGGCAGAATGCTCAACTAACAGTCACAGTATCTGAACTGCTCAGTTCCGGAAGCTTGGGATTTTCTAGCAAGGAGATTTCGAGAGGGGCTCTGGCATGTGACTGCAGTGTTAAGTCCCCACAGACCCACGGCCTCCAGAGACCCTCTTCACATGCAAATGTTCACACAAAGTGCCTTGGCCCCAGCTGGCCTTCACCTGCAGCCCTGCCAGGCAGGAACCTCTACAATGAGTCCAGGTTTCCGCGCAGACTAAGAAGAGCACAAACGGCAGTTGACAGAGAGCTTGCATCGGCTATAAAGAATTTGAAGTCAGCTTCCAGGCAGTTAAAACTAATTGCTCTGAACACAAAGGCTAGGCGAAAACCCCTCCTCCTGCCTTTATTTTTTTAAAGAGATAGAGTGACCTGAATTATCTGCTAATGTTCACACCTAAAATTAAATGCTACGACCACCATTAGTATTGAAGAACATTTTTAAACACAGGAAGAGGTGCTGCGTGGTAGTGGAAAAAAAATTCAGGGCATTTGGAAGTGTCCGTAGCTGTTTCCTTTGTTTTATGGGGCACTCTGAAAAATGATACCTTTTTATGTGATTGCCAGGCGAAGGTCTGATTTTTCTATTATTAGACATGGTTTGCAGCCCATTTATTTTAGTTTTTAAAGCAGATGAGTAGCAAGCTACTTCATTTACCAACACACCCCATGATTCACTAGAAATATCAGAAGGACTGCCTTCCTTTACACGTGTTCTGGAACTAATTTCAAGTTTCTAATTCCTTGTCCCTATCTGCTTTTTACTTAGTGCTCCTTCTCAGGCCCTAGAAACCTACTTCTCAACACAGAGGTGACTTATAAGATCCTTTGTTTTAAGAATACAGCGTTAATCTTAATGTTTTTTTATTTTAATTCAGCGAGTCCCTCTGTGAATAAAAAGTATAGTGATTCCAGCTTTATATGTCCCTTTAGTTGCTTTTGGTTTTCGAATATATGTATGGATACAAAGAATAAGTAGCATCTAATGTGAACTTATAGCTAACTGCCAGTGCATCTCTCTGTGGGATAGTGGCTGCACATATGTGTGCAAGCCATTCATCTGGTCTCCAGATAATATCAGCACATCTACTCAGCATGTCTATGCTTGAGTTCCAGGCTGCCTCTCAACATTCAGATGACTTCACAGGGAGCCTTCTGTGATTTCTTTCAGTTAAAGGAGTCGGGATGCAGCAAGAGGAAACCAAGGTATGGTGGTGGCTGTGGTTTTGCCATTCTCAGTCTTTCGTAACCTTCTGTCCTTTAATTTGACTTCCCCCCATCTTTTTCCTCCCTGTGAGGTGAGAGTGATTTCTATCCCCTTGATTTATCTCACAGACAAAAGGAAAATGAAGGCCAGTAACTGTGGCTAATGATGGACTTTGGGTAGCATAAACAGGATGCTATTCCTTATTAAAATAATATTTTGTACTTTAGAAAAGAAATTGAACTATATATATTTTTATACAGAACTATATGAGGAAAACTGTGGTATCTAAAGAAAATACTGTTTTAGAATCAGAAATAGGATGAAATCTCAAAATGCCTTAAAACTATCAATATTATTTTTCCTAAAATTAATCTGACACTAATAGAGAAACAAGAGAACTTTATCAGAAAAGAGAGGTCGACATGATTTTTAAGAATTTGATAATATTCAGACAACATTTATTGAGCACGTGCAGTCTTCGGACATCATTCTGGGTGATTAGGATCCCGACCTAAATGATTTCCTACACCATCCCACTGCAGAGAGGACGTTTGCAGAATGTGTGTCCCATTCCTCTCTTCTTTTCTTACTGTCCCTTTGAAAACCTTGAACTTGCAACCCCAGTTGTCCATAGGGAACAGTTTGACCCTCATAGGTATACTCTCAATTATGAGTATGAAGCTTTGCCCACTCACTGTACTTCAAAATTTTACAAATTTTAAGAACTCAAGTTGGAGCTACGACTGTTCATATTTGGGGGTTATAGATCATCATCTGCAAGAAGGAAGAGAATGTGACTTTTATACGAAATTTAAATGGTCTCTATAGTAAATCTAATTTTAGCAAATACATAGAAATAAATAATAAATAAAATATTTTCTGTTATAGCTAATTTATCTTAAATGGCAGTTTTCTCAAAATAATTCACTATTAAATAATAATAGTTGATAAATAACTATCTTAGACAAAAAAGTCTGTTTATGCATTTTCTTTATGCAATTTATTTTTGCTTTTAATCTCTATCGCAGTGCCATAACTAATGAAAAATTATGTAAAGTTATGAGTATACTGGTTCATTCATTTTTTTTAAAACTTTTTTGGTGAATTAAAGTTATTTTCTCACTAAACTTCAAAGTCCCTCTGTTATGCCCCAATCGGGCCACAAAGTCCCCCCCAAACCGACAAGGAAACCAAATTCTGTATGTAAAAGAAAGAGCCTTTATTTTATGCAAGTTTGCAAACTCGGTCTCTCCGCATGTCCAATGTATTGGAATAAATGGAGAGCCCCGCGCTCAGTTAAAGTTGCGTTTTTATAGTAGTAAAGGTGGGGGTGAGGGGTTTCTGAGGTTCAGGACCCCTGATT
>LOJH01068166.1:0-10134 GCA_001685095.1 Ellobius talpinus
AAAAGGCCAAGGCAGTTTCTTTAATAACCAATGAAAGTAACACATAGACAGATGGCCCTCCTACATCAGGCTTGCCCAGTCACAATGCTTAACCAAGGATCTGGGCCAGGGGCCTCCTAAGCTCAATGATCTCAGGCACCAAAGATAAGGAGCAAGACGCTTGCAAGGGGAGGGAAAGCAAGGAATAAGGGTCATTGCAGCGAGCACTTGGGTTTGTCCCTCCCAGCATTGCCTCCTGCGGCCACCCTTCCCCATTATTCTTACTTAAGGTAAAGGAGTAGAACTATAGAAAGACAGCAAGGATGTTCAGCTGAGAAAGTGATCTCACCACAGTGTCAGTGGTGAGAGCTTGAGCAAATGTTCACTTGAGTCTCCTGACTCATTCAGATATTCTTCAAGCATTTGCCAACTCTGCACTACCTTATACCAGAGATGTGCAGCCCCCCAAATGACTGCAAGTCCTTGAGAAACAGAAAACAAAACAGGTAACTTTAAAGCCAAAAAACAACCAAACAATGCTAGACACAGATGGGGCTTCCATGATTATCCCTCCCTTGTGGGTAAATATGGGGCTGCTGTTGTTGTTGTATGGGGTTTGTTTGGTTTGTTTACCAAATAGAAAATAACCTTAGATACTGGGATTGCATTGATATAAAGCCAGTAAGTGAAAGATGGCAGGCCAAAGCAGGATGTTCTTGCTTCTGAGTGACACACTGTATACCCAGAGGAGATGCTCCTGCCACAGCCAGGCAATTAATGCTCCTAAAACTTGGTTCATTCTGAGAGTCCTCCTGGGTGACCTCCAGAATCATAGTCAACAGCCTTCCAGTAGAAATGCCCGCAGGAGGCTTAACCAACAGGTAAAACATGGGGTGGGGGCTTTGGACAGAGGGGAGTGGAGATGGAATTGTGAAGCTTGAGATTAATACAGAGCCAAGCTTTCTCCTTCGCTAGGCTTCTCGTTGCACACACACTAATCTGCCTTCATTCCCCGCACAGAAGCTGCCATCAGGGACAGGAGCTAAAGTGGAACATGAGGCAGACACAAAGATGAACACACTCATTTGCTAAATCCTACAGTAAATCTGAATATTAGTTCGGGAATTAAATAAGAAGATTTAGGGTTTTTTAGGGTTTTTTTTTCTTTTTGCAAAATCAGTGAACCAGCTCAAACCCATAACAGAATACATACATACATACATACATACATACATACATACATACATACATATATCCGTACATATGTTTAACTAGTAAATGGAATTTTAAAAAAGAGTTCCTGAAATGAAAAAATGGGGGAATTAAGATGTCTCAGGAGTATTTACCCAAAATACAAACATATGCTCATATCGAGACTTGCAGGCAACTAGTTCACTCAATATTAATAGCCCCAAACTGGAAAACTCAGATATCCATCAGTCTTTGAGGGGATAAACAAAGCAATAAAATGGGATGTAATTCAATAGTGACAAGGAATATAATATTGATACATGATAGAATGTGTATAAGTTCTGAAACATATAAAATGAAAGAAATAAGAGTCGAAATACTTATTAATGCAAGGTCCCAGTTACACAGAATGTCCAGAAAACACAAATCCTCAGAGAAAAGAAAGTAAGCAAGTCCTGGAGTGCCAGGAGCGGGAACAAATGGACACAAAGAAGTTGATAGATGGAAACATCGCACAATTACATATGATGACACTTAGTAGCTCAGTCCGTTTAGCAGAAAATGATTAATCATTTTGTAAGGATCTCAGAACCAGTGGGTACTGTTTCAAGTTGCCGGATCCCAAATCCATTTGCAAACAAAATATCTGGAAATACCAGGTCCCTCGAGGCCTACGCAGCCTCCATGAACCATAGCTGCTTTTGTGGCACACGGCAAAGGCACTGGCAATGGTGGCACACCGCAAAGGCGCTGACCAGCTTCCCCAGGCCCATGTCTAGAAAGGTCTTTGTCCCTCACACCCCCGAGGTAGGCATAGAAGCAGTGCTGAGGCCACTACAGCACCTCCTGGGCCCTACACAAGGATTATCCCAAAGCCTGAGCACAGAAAAAGAGAGTCTCTAAAGCTGGGAACAGGACCTGTCTCGTTTTCCTTTCAGTCTCAAACTGAAAGATGTGAGCTAGTATCTACTAGGCCATTTCTCCAGTCTCACACTGAAAGTCCATTTGCAATAGAAAAGCCGTAATCCAGACAGGACAGCAGACACAATAATAAGAGAGCAATTGAGTGTATTCAGAGCCGGAAGCCGGCCATCCCTCCAGCCATTTATTTTGCCAACACATCCCCCCCACTATTAATTTCATACACACACACCTCCACACATTCACAAAAACAAATAACAACACATGCATACATATCCCTTCTGAAGGCCTGAAACAAAGCCTGCAGGCAAGAGATGCTCCATACTCTATCTTCACTTGAACCTGGGCCCAGGAAACACACCATAGCTGAGAGAGATCTCCAACCCAAACAGCTCCATCATTTCAAGCCTTTGTGCTTGAAAGACTAAGCTCTCATTTGAGAAATTTGGCCCCAACACTCTTTAGTGTCCAAGGCAACCATCCTCAGATGTTGACTGTTCCAGCGAGTTTGCATGCAAGCCCCGATCCTGTCCCCAGAAGCCTCTCCCTTTCCCTCGCTGTCTGTGTGGCTAATATCACTGAGCAAAGCAGCTTTTCACAACCAGTCGAAAGAACGTTGGCTCAGGTGGGGAATGAATGGTGCGAACAGATGTTCTCTGAATCAGATATCTGGTCTCAGACAAATATTGTCAGAAATAGACAATGAGAGAGCCACAGAGGAAGTGCAACCAACATATAAACCTTGTTTCTAAAACAAATTTCTAAGCCACCCACAGCCCCGAAATGAGCCTCCAGGAGTGTGAGTCAGAAACAGCCTAGGATGCAAGCGCAGCACTGGGCTGCAGAAGTCACAGCTCCCGTTCCCAGATGGGTGGGCTATCCTAGCACCAAGGCACTGGACAGTTCACAACTTCAAACTCACCTCTCTGGACTTATGTCCTCTATCCATTTTCAGAAGGCAGAGCTGAGGCATGGCGGCCAATCTTGAACAATATGAGATGCTAAACTAAATTACACAGAATGTTAGGCAAACGTAATAATAGTGTGTCATGCTAGTGTGCTATATTGCTGCTTCTGCATTCCCTGAATAGTGGGTAGAATGTGTATCATTTATTTGTTTTACAGACAGACAGGAAAATTAAATTTCAAAGAGTTAATGACTTATTCAAAGATATAAAACAAAAATAGCACAGAGTAGAAGCCCGTGTTCTGACACCTATCAGGCTTCGTTTACAAGATGCAGTAATGGCAGTCAGGACATGGGCCTTTAGCTCACCAAAGACATAAAGGTGTTTTCTCTCTCTATATGTGTGTGTGTGTATGTGTGTGTGTACATGTATCTGAGTGTGTGTGTCTCTCTCCCCTCTCTCTCTCTCTCCATATGTGTGTGTCTCTCTCCCCCTCTCCATGTGTGTGTGTATGAATACCTGAGTCTCTCTTTCTCTTTCTCCCCAAGTGTATGTGTAGATGTATAGGTAAATGTATATGTGTGCACACACAGGCTTCTCTTGTGTACACTTGTCTGTATGTGTGCATGTAGAGAGGCCAAAGGTCAATTTGGGGTATCTTCTTCTATCATTTTCCACCACCTTATTGAGACAGAGTCTCTTTTTGAATCTGGATCTTACCAGTTTGGGTAGACTGACTGGCCAGCAAGGCTCTGGAACCTGCCTAGTGTTGGGATTGCAGTTATATGTCAGGGATCTGGGTGCTGAGGGTTCAGGTCCTCAAGACTGCACAAGTACTTTATCGAATGAATCATCGCCTCGGCCATATACAGAAGTTTCAATTGGAAAGAAAGAATTCTCTACCCACCTTCAGCAAAATCATTCTCACCCACCTCCAGCCCTCTGTGCAAGTGATACTTGTAGATGCCTGAAGAGAGTGTGAATGCCAGGTCCACAGAACCAGTGGAGAGGAAAGAGCAGGTACACAGGGCAGCACATCCAGCCGATCTGGCTCCCCGAGGGCAGAATCATCAGCTACTTGTGTCTCCTCTGTATTGGGATCATTCACCTTGTTGCAATTATCAAAATTACTCTTTATGAAAATTTCACATATTAAAGGAAGGAAAATGAATGCTCAGAAGGAAGTGACTGGTACCACACTGCAGTGTGTGTGTGTGTGTGTGTGTGTGTGTGTGTGTGCAATAGTTGAGCTTTGGTCCCAAATTTGCCAAGCCAGGTTGCAGCCACACTTTCATTTTTTGTTGTTCCAAGAAAGCAGAGAGTTCCTAACTCCACATCTAGCAATCCAGTCTGCTGTAGAGTTATAGAAGAAACAGGAAACGATGAAAGATTGGAAGCTGGATAACCTGTTGCCATGCCTGGATTATTTCCCCACAACAGCTATGGGGTATGAAACCACAGAACTTAACATCCATAGTCCACATGGCTGGAAATACTGCTTCTCCTACATGAAGGACCGAAGAGCCTGTGAGTGGACAGAGGGGATCTGTGCAATGCACCACTCACCTGCCCCTGCTGACCTATGTGCATGGGTTTTCAGAGTCTGGTGGGACCAGGGCACATGGGAATTTGTCAGAGAAAAACATGAAATTAATGTATTGAAGGGTATGTGGGGGCCTTCGGAGGCTTGAGAGGCCACACTTTATTTGAAACAGAACTTGCTTCAAAGAGTACAATGTTACTCTGAGGAACTCAACGAGTAAGGAGCCCATGAGTTCCTTGCTCACAGTCCTGCTTGTGATTAGCCAGCTGTTTGCAGAGTACCTCTGGGCTCCTCTAAATGCAGAGACTTTCTTAAATATCTCTTAAATATCTGTCCCACTGAAGCCCTGCTCTTTTGGCTTAGTAATATGGGATGACCTTCTGTATATATATTGCTTTTATCAGTTGATGAATAAAGCTGTTTGGGCCAATGTCTTAGCAGAGAAAAGCCAGGAGGGAAATCTGAACAGAGATACATAGAGAGAAGAGGCAAAGCCAAAGAGACAACATGTAGTCACAGAAGGAGAAAGGTGAACATTACTCATAAGTCACAGCCTCATGGTGATACATAGATTAATGAATTGGGTTAAGTTGTAAGAGCTAGCTAAGAATATGCCTGAGTCATTGGCCAGTGTTGTAATTAATATAGTTTCTGTGTAATTATTCAGGTCTGGGCAGCCAGGAAACAAAAGCGCAGTCTCCATTTACATCTTAGCTTAATGGGAACGGCAAACCACAAAAGAATACCCTTCAAAGAAACCACTGTCTTATAGGTGGTTCCATAGAGCTCTGTGCTCCACAGTTGAGAACACCCAAGACATAGCCATAGAGCTCTGTGCTCCACAGTTGAGAACACCCAAGACATAGAATCAACCCCATGCCATCAATAGAGCAGTGGATTTTGTAATTGTTCTGCCCATACACAACGGAGTGTTCTTCAGCCACGAAAGGAAGGAAATCCTGGCATGTTGAGAAAGGTGAATAAGCCTGAAGGACAACATGCGGTTGAGTTAAACAAGTCAAGAACAGAAAGACAGATACTACCATAACATTTAAAGCATTGAGATCACAGAAGCAGGAACTAAGTTGACTCATCAGAGCCTGGGAGAGCTATGAAGGATGCACAGTGGAGAGAAGTTGTCAAACGTGCAGAAGGCTGTGGTGGGCTGAACAAAACCTCTAATGTCTATAGTACATTATGGGAGCCCTAGACAACAACTGGTAGTGTATTTCAAAAAAGTTACCAGAGAGTGTTTTGAACATTCTGCACAGAAAGAGATGATCAATGTCTGAGGTGAGGAATATGCAAGCCACTCTAAAATCAGTGTTTGCTGCAAGTACTAGAATATTTTTAAAGGACCCCATGAATATGTGCAACTACTAGGTGTCACTTAAACATAAGTATATGCATAAACAAAAATATGTATATACATAAACATGCATATACAGTCATGTAAAAGAAAATCCTGTTCACAAATGAAAGGGAAATGGACATACAAAAATCCCACAAATATTCAAGACAAACATTTCACAAAAAAGAATCTATATCTCCTCCACTGATGAATGGAAAACACTAGCATCCATCACATCCCTCTGATACCATACTTTTATAAGAGAAAAGCAATGAGATACACATGCATGCAACCATGTGGGTGAACCCTGGGTACATAACACCAGGTGAAGAAATGGACAGTGAAGAAGTGTAGGAAACCTGAGGTAGAAGTATCATCTATGCAAACAGAGAATCAGAGAGACCACTACTTCCTGGAAAATCCAGCGATTAAGCTTCAAGGGCCTGCATTAGTACTTATCTCAAAGCTAGGACAAAAATTGCTGATGGAAGCAACATAAGGGAGGCTTGTTTCAACTTACAGGAAGTCTTGTGGTGAGAACAGGAAGTGCTTTGTCCCACAGTCAGAGTCTGATGAATGATTTCCCTCAGCTTGCTTTATTTTCATTCCATCCAGGAGCCCAGCCCAGAAAACGGCACTGCTCGCATTTAGGGCAAGCCTTCCCATCACAATTAACCTAATATAGATAATATCTCAGTGACACAGCCAGAGATTTATCTCCTTGGTGATTCTAGTTGCACATATTTATGGAGACCTTTGAACATTTCAATACTTGCATAGAACGTGTAATAATCCCAATGGAGTAACTGGTGTGGTCCTTACCATCAAGTTGATTGTTAAGATTAACCATCACAGAATCAGATGTGCAGCCTAAATGGACAGAAGAAGACAAGATTCCAAGCCAGCCAAAGAGTAAGGCAGCGCTTGGCCATGTGCCCCTGCCTCCTGACCCCTGGGGAGCAGAACGTGTAGATGGAGGAGGCACAGCAGCGGCCTGGATTGCACTTTGCACTCAACCTCATATTGATCGAGTCAACGGGCCCAGGACTAGAGCTTTTCCTTGACTACAAACTGTGACTGACCATGGTCAGCAACTACGGAACAAACAGATCCCTTTTCCCTTCTCAAGGTCACTGAGGCTGTTTTTATTTGCAGTCATTTGAGTTCAACTTCAGCACAGAAAATGGAGATGGAACGAGACCTTCATGACAGCCCATTGCTTAAATTATGTCAGAAATTACAAGGGTAGATCCAACCATTTCAGGAAAAAAAAAGGCTAAGCTAGACCTTGGCCATAATTCAACGCACCCCCTGCCCTTGGTCTGTGTTTAGAAAATCCCCCTCCAAAAGGAATTTTTTTTCTTGGCATCATTAGGTTGTGACAGTCCCTGGGCTTGACTTCATCCCAGTAATTTCCAGACAAGAGGCCCCCAAGAGGAAACTGGACCATAGCTTCTTCCAGAGTTGCAAATGTAGCCCAGTCAAGACAGTATTTTATCATATACCAACCATGGGTGAGTGCTGAGTCAGACACTGTAGGTGGGACACAAATTCTCAGCTGTAGAACTTTCTTCCTTAGAACCACCCAGGGCCTGGCTTAAGAATTCAGACTGTTGGACACCATCTGCACCCAAGGTTACATACATGAGTCTTCATGAACTGTGCTTCCACAAGCAAGTAGAGCACTTCCAAGAAAGTTCAGGAAAGGTCCCACAGAAAGGCCAAGCACCATTAGCAGGGGAGAAGCATTTCTAACAAACCAGAGGACCTGACATAAGGCAAAGAAGCCAACATCCCTCCATTCTCATTTCCACCAACTTCAAACATTCAAATCCCCAGGGTCATCTCTGATGAAGATGTCCTATGATGTGGGAAAGGTCAGTCTCTGGGCCCACAGTTAAGAAAATATTTGCAGTAGGAACATGACAACCAACAGAGAGGCCAAAAGGGAGCCCAAAGGGCAGATCTGCAGTTACCAGATGCCACTGTTGGTTCTCTGCCATGTGGAGAGCCTCTTGGGTTTCAATTTTAAAAGAGGGAAGTCCCTAAGAGGCCTTGAAATTGTGGGAACAACTGTAGGAGTTCTCTACAGGCTCTAGTCAGGCAAAGAAGCTAAAATAAATGCCAAAATAGCTCCTAAAAACACCAGCCACAATCTTCAAAGGCTTCATCAACTCATTGGGGCACACAGTTCTCTCATTCTCTCATTCTCTGCTTTGAGAGTTCTCTAACAACAATCCTATAAAAAATAGCAGAAGATGATTTTCTTCATGAGAGCTTTTCTAATGGATCTCAACATAAAGAAAGGAAAAGACAGGAGGAAAAATCCCCATGGCCATTGAAACCAAGGGACACAGGGCAGTCTGGAAGCTTTTGTCCAGTCAACAGAATCCTTAGGTTTTGTTTTTGAATGTTCTAAGAATATAGATATAGATATAACCCAGTGTCAGCCATCAAGCAAATCTGTCATAGCCAGTGAGTTCCAACTTCAGCAGCACAGGGGAATTGCCTGGGAACTTTAAAAATATTAACAACTGAAGATGGGTTTCCAGAGAACCTGAGAACCTGATGTGAGCAACCTAGGATGCCCATCATCATATCAGGTAAATTTTTTCATTTTCTCATTCAGTTCATATAATCTCGCAAGTTCAGCACCCTTAAATGACAGGCAAAAAGCCAGTACCTAAATAATGAAGAGAGTTGTCTGAAGTTACTCACTTACCATATGAGGAACATAGAAATGACTCAAAGGAGTCTGTTCCAAATATGTGTCAACTATTAAAATATTTAGATTTTTGTCTAGTATGGAGATATTTAAATACCCTTATTGGACACATTTAAGAAAAGAAGATATTGGAAGCTAGCAAAAAAAAGGTGTGTGACAAACACTGATGTTTAAGGACTAAATGAAAGGAATGATAAGGGTCAGTAAAATGTCCAGGCACTGTGCTGGCCTTCTAGCAATTTCCATGAGAGCAGAAATACAACAAAGATCTTTTTGTGAAAGTTTGAATCTTGTATTCTAAAAGGCTCTTAAATCTCTTTGCTTCTCCTCAGTTGTCCCATCCTATTCCACACTAATATTCTATTAAATCTATTTTCACTTAATTCATATATGGTTACTCTCCAGAAATCCAACTACATGACTCTACAGAGACCTCTCTCAATAAATAAGGAATCTAGAGGTAAGGAGATGATGCCACACCTGCACAATCAATGGTGTCTTAGCCCTTCCCTTACTCAAAGATGTCTGATAGTCACCCTACCTGCAGTTTTGGGTTTGTGTTCCATATAGAAAGAATACAGACATAAAGAAGGATTGGGAACATGTACTTCAGGAGAAATAAAGCTTGACAAAAAAAATCCTAAGCAGGTTTTAATTTATATCTCATTGGTCATATTTATATATAAGGACCTGTGCCATCCTTAGCTGCAAGGGAGTCCAGACACATTTCAGCAAATGAACTTTTACTTAGAGAAATGAGAGAGGTCCTGAGGTTTGGCTTGTAGAGTACATTTTCCAGGGAATGTTCTTCTGCTTCCATTCCTGTTTCCCAATCATTGTCTCACATGGTTACCAGTTAAAAATCTAAAGAGTAAATGTGAACGCACTCTGAAAATCTACTGTATTCCATATCTCAACTAGAATGTCCCATCCATGATTTTCATGGTGCCTCCGGCCTTGCCCCAGCTTCTTGCTGTGTGACACCAAGGCACTTAGTGCTTCCTTTTGTCATCCCCGTTATATTACATCCGTTGTGCAAATACTTGAGGCCTGTTTTCTTTCTTGTGTTGCGATTTCCATAAAGCAATTTGCTTACACTGTGGTCCAGTCTCAGTGTTTAGCATGAGAATAGAATGGATTTTTTTGATAAAATATATGAACTCATAAAACAAATAGAAAAAGCTAAATAAGTAGGGAGGGAGGAGTTGTTGAGACACACACCCCATGCTACATCAGACATAAATAGCCAAAGCCTAGTGTCTGAAGAAGAATCAAGGTTATTCTGTCCTCAACAGACCTTGTTTAACTCCAGGAGGGAGTCAAGAAATCATAAAAGACACAAATCATAAAATCAACATGGAGAACGAGACTACTAAACATCACAATTGAAGAACCATCATAAATGAGCTTCCCTTGCTTGCTTAAGCATTGTCGGGGCATAACTGATGATGACGATGATGATATGATGATGATGATGATGGTGGTGGTGGTGGTGGTGGTGGTGGTGGTGGTGGTG
>LOJH01068168.1:0-10134 GCA_001685095.1 Ellobius talpinus
CCTCCCCCAAGCTCCTAATTTTCTCAAGTTGTGGATGCTGTTTTAAAAGGAGGTTATCCCCACTTAAAAATTTTAATTTGTTTATGAAGATATACAATGGTGCCATATTCTTATTTGACTTGGTTTATTTAAAGTTTAATGAAAGAACATAGAATTGGTAAATATTGTCACAGTGTCAAATTCAAGCTATCACAGACTTTCAGAGGAATATAGAGTGAGAAGACAGCTCAGCAAGCAGAACTTTAAAGAGCCTCATAGTCCTTTTGTACAGAGAAAGATTTCACCAAATGTTACGTTGGCTCTAAGATTAACCAAGATCATGAAGTCACAACTGGAAAGGAAGATATGAAGACAAGTCAATGAAGTACCAACATTCCGTGGTAAATGAAATTAAACATTACAGTGTATAACATGCACATACATTTATGGAAAAATGTCTTGCCATTTATTAAAGAGAAATAATTTGAAAGACATCTCATCACACACTTGCAAACTAAAAAAATTTCAAACTTACCATTACCATTTGAGAATTAAATTGAAGGTATTTAGTAAGATGGCAGATTTTATTTTTGTATATTGAAGTGTTTAACTAATTTAGATTTAAATTTCACTGAACCTGCAGTAAAGTTTTAAAGCTCCATTTAATCTTAGATCCCCTTCAGGTTTTGTGTTTGTGTCTTTTTAGACTTCACATTTGCTTTTCTTGTCTTTTTGTACCTTTGAGGATGTGTAGTATAACGCTGAGCACACTAGAATAGGAAGTTTCTTGTCTTTTGCCTGAGGTCATATTAATACTAATGTTGCTATGTATTGTTGATTGGTGCTGACTTTCCACTGATGTCTTCAATAATGTAAAGGGCATTTCTGTTCATTAGAGTAACACATTTTTTAACATAGTTTTAATTCATGTGTTGAATTTTGCTCTTTGAGTCACCTGAGCTAATAGTTTAGTTTTTGTTTTAATTTGACAATGTAGCGTCTTTCACTGATGAATTATTTTGATATGTGTGTTATCCTTTGATTCCCTTCATAATAGAATTTGCCTGGGTCTTAAGAGGTAGGGGAAGGCTATGGCAGTGACTCAGAGAGAAGAAGGATGCCTATCTGTTTGGCCATGATCATGGTCATCTGATGGAAACATACTTCCAGGATGGGTCTATTGTCTTGGGAAGCAACAGCTCAGGATGCATGTGTTCTTGTCTACTGCTTAATTAGATTTGCTCTACTTGGATTCTATCAAGTGTAAGTTTTCAGGCGAAGCATGAAGGTTCTTGTTTCAAAACAATGATGTGCCCAATGAAAGATTTTTTTTTCTTAGGGCTTCCTTGGAAGTTAAATTCTCCAGGTAAAATTTTAATTAATTCTGTTTCTGAAAAGTTTGTTGAAATACTCAGTAGATGTATATTGTACAGATTAGCCCACTGTGAGTTACAAGGAATTAGACCTAAATATATTTGAAATGAATTCATTTTGAAACTGTTCAAATTGATGTGGTATTTTAGAATGCTAAACTGTCCTGTACTACATTGACTATTCTTTGACATGTGAATCAGAAATGAGATATTAGAGGCAGGGAGATGTCTGGCTATGAAAAAATAACAGTAGGAACACATTTAACCTCCTTTGCAGTGGCTCTTTAAGAAATGAACCATTAGAAAAACAATTAGTCATTTCTCCTCACTTATAACTCACATCCATTTCTTGCCTCCAGTCTTTCCTCTTACTCCATTATTTCGGCCTTTTTATTCTTTTTTCTATATTGTATCCACATGTACATTTGTTTGCATGTATACATGTATTTGTCTAGATTCCAAATATTAGGGGGACCATGTAGTTCGTTTTTTTTCTAAAATTGTTCAAAAGAATACGTTGGTATGTGATGATTTTATTTGCAAATTTTTATGATGAAGTTTATAAAAATTTACTGGAGTCGGTACTAGGTTTATATTTGGGCTTTATGACTTTCTAAATGCATGAGTTTAAGTAATTATTTACTCTTTCTATTTTATATTCCTTATCTGTGAAATGGGTACTGGACATTTCATGATGATTGAGTGCATTAAAATATCTAAAACTCTTAGAGCCATTCCTGGCTAATTAAATGCATCTGATAAGCAAATTTCTGAATTTTTGTTGTCTCTCATACTGTATAAGCACTTTTTACAGAGATGCATACTGAGATTCAGAGATGCATGGTGGCTAAGGAACACTGCTGAGATCACAGAACGGATACTGGAGACAGAAGAGTGTTACAGAACCAGAAGCAGGTGGCTTCCCACCACTCCTCACTTGGGTAGCCTTGCTGTTCCTTGTGACAGGAGGTGCCAGTTAGTATTGAAACATATTCTCTCTGTAAGTGTGCAGGTGATTACACTCACTATTAGTTTGTACTTTTAGTGGAAGTTGCAGCGTCAACAACACAAGGCATTTGGATTCAATTTTTGCTTTAATTTAAGCAGGCTTAACCAGTTATAAATAGTGAATAATTTCAAGTAGCCTGTTCCCCATCTTTTCTGGGTGACAAAACATCACTGCTCTGATCCAACCCACTAAACTATGTTTGCAGATTCACAAGCCCAGGGCCAGGAGCTGAAGACAAAGAGCACAGACTGGGCCCCCTGCTCTGCTGTGACTTGCTGCAGCTGCTTTCTTCCTTTCTCTTGCTTCCCTGTCTGGCTTCCATCAGTGTCCTTTGTCACAAAGCTCTATTCTCATTTTTCTTCGTGTCTCAATATTTGATGATCTATGCTACACTCTACACAGTGTTTATGTTGGCTTGTAGAATGAAACATTAAAAATCAATAGGCAAAGCAAAGTCCAAAGATAAATATCTTAAGTCAGTGAGTAGATTTTGCTTGATAAAAATGCAAATAAAAATATCTGGTTTTAGATAACTATTCTCTTAAAATGAGTTAATAAGGGTATTATTGCCATGATAGCATGTTTGCTTTTAGACTCTGCTAGTGTTCATGGGGTTTCCAGGTCAAAGAAATTAGGCTGCTTCTCCTTGTTCATTGTGCCCTTGGTTATACTTCAGAATGGGTGCTGGCATCAGGACGTCATGTACTGGGAGGTACTAGAATGTAAGGGCCATGACTGACAAGGCTGGAGCATGATTATTTTGGGAACGAACACATGGAATGTGTCCACACTGCCCCAGTTTCCATGCTGGAAAGAGGCCCCAGGTGAGAGCAGCAACTGAGAAGCTTCTCTCCAGGGACTGGGATTTTGCTTCCTGTTAGCTTGTGCTGCCTTAGCATCACAGAGGCCCTGGGCCAAAAGAATCATTCAAAATCAGAAGAAAGACGTGAGCATTGCTGGAGAAAGTGGATGTTGAATGGAGTGCAAGGAATGTTGGGGTTGCCTATAAATTGTTTTGCTCAGTAAACTATTCGAAACTTATGAATTCCTCAATGTGATAATAATTTTATTAATCTAATAGCAAGTGCGCTGCATGTCATGCCACTTACAATGATTTTTAGAATGTTCTCACGATCTAATAAAGTGACTCAATTTCTTTCAAGGTAGGAAGTCCCTCCGAGAACTGCAGAGAACACTGCCACAGGCTCGACATGACACAGATGCACCAGGAGCAATCCAGGGGCCTGTTTATACATGTGTTTACATATGTAGGGTTGGTCAATACTGTCTCAGTAAGAAAAAGTATACACCATCATTTCAGTGGCAATTTAATATAGTATATATGTAATTTAATCTTCATTAAAGCAGATATTCACATTGAGAAATGTAAGTTCTTTGTAATTTATTTCCTGTTATAAATAATGCGTCTTCTAGCATAGCTCTGCAGGCGTCCTTATATGCATGTATAATTTTTCTTTTCTTCTTCTTTGTTTCTAGGTTACTGTTTCAGCAGCGGAGATAGCAAAATGCATCATTCAAGGTGTCTCTGCAGATTACCTGGTTCAGAGTTTTCCTTAGCTTGTCTTCCTATCAGCACTCAATAAGCATCTCTCCTCCAGAGATTCATTCGTCTTTTAAGATCTTGCCAGCTGGATATGCTTGACATGCAATCTTCCCATTGTTTTAATTGTATTTCTTGATTACTTGTGAGGATCAATATGTTTTGTTAGGCTCATTGATTATTCTGGCTTGGTTTTTGGATTGCCCACTCTTCTAATGGACTGCTTCCATTTCAGTTTAGTTTAGAGAAAACCACAATAGAAAGTGTCTGAGTGCCACTCAAATAAGCTTAGATTTCTCCCTGTCGACCGCAGACGCTGGCTTTGAGTGTTTTTATTTTCAGCATCCAGCATTTGTATCTCGGTGTGGAAGGGCATCACGGAGTCTTCCAGTGTAGCTTTGCCTGTGTGGATATGTGCAGGAGAGGTACAGTAGGGTCCCAGCCAGAAGCTGTGACAAGCTTCCTTAACACCTGAGTGGGTCAGGGAGAGTACAATGACCTGTGGGATGTCCACTGTGGGTGTGCCCAGGCCCCTCATCTGCAGGCATTTGCAGCTGTGGATTCCCACCCAGCTTCCATTTCTTCCTCTTCCCTTGCCTCATTCCTCTGTCCTTTCAATTTCCCTTCAAAATACCCCCAAAATAATTTCCTACCAATCCCTTTCTCATGATCAGACTTTGTGAATGCAATTTAGGACAAACACTTCACTCATTCAGGATATTTCTCTGGAAATATTTACCAAAATTGTTTTCATTATTTTCCTTTGGAAATGTGAACATCGTTATATAGTTTGTCTATGGACTGATTTTTTCCTCTGTGCTTAACTCCTGTATTTCTTACATGCTTATTCGGTTTACTGCCTATATTATGAACATGTATTTCTCTTTCTTTGTTTTCCAATGGAAATCCTTAGATTTTTCTCTATTTATGCTGCATTGAGGGAGTTTTTTAGGTGAAAGGTTGCTGAGTTTTCATCAGATTTGAGAAATTGTCAGCTATTATCTCTTCAAGTAATTTTCTACCCCTTCACAATTCTCATTGTATAACTTAGATTGCTTAATCCTGTTCCACAGATGCATGATGCCCTCTTCCCTTCAGGAATATCTTTTCTCAAGCCATACTTTGTAGTTCATGCTTATGATTTCAGCATCACCTTGGCTCAGATAGGGATCCTACAATGAGATTAAAGCTAGCCTGGGCTACACATTGAGTCTTTTTCTATAGACTGAGACACACACTGTCTTTCATACTTGATTTTGAAAAGTCTACATGATTTTAGGTTTCACAGTTCATTGATCTTCTCTCTCTGTGTGCGTGTGTGTGTAAAGGGTGTGTCTATGTGCACATACATGTGTGCAGATCAGAGGTTAACACTGGGTGTCTTTTTCAATTACTCTCTGTAAATGGAGACTGCGTTTTCATTTCCCAGCTGCCCAGACCTGAATAATCACACAGAAACTATATTAGTTACAATACTGTTTGGCCAATGACTCAGGCATATTCCTAGCTAGCTCTTACATCGTAAATTAGCCCATTTCTGTTATTTTGTGTTTTACCATGAGACTGGTTGTTTCTTATCTCTTACTTCTTGGGAAGCTATACGTCTTCTTCCTCCTTCGGGAGCTACATGGCGTCTCCTTGACTCTTCTCAATACATCTCTTCTAGTCTGGCTATATTCAGCCACACCATAGGCCCAAGCAGCTTTATTAATTAACCACTAAGAGCAACACATATACAGAAGGACATCCCACATCAACTTTCCACCTTTGGGCGGGGGCAAGCCCCTCACTGAAACTCAGCTTATCTTGAATAGGCGGGCTGAGCAATGAGTTCCAGCAATCAGCCTGTCTCTACCCAACTTCTCTTTTTTCCAGTGTAGGTGCAGATGAACGCTGCTGTAGCGGCTAGTCTGTAGGTACTGAACTCAGGTCCTCATGCTTGTGAAACAGACATTTTACCAGTGAAGCCATCTCCTCAGCTTCTCTTTGATGTTTCCTATTTCTACACAGTCTGCTAATTTTGTCCCCCTTCATGTTAAATACTGCATTTTCACTCTTCAGACATTTTAATTACTGTTTGCTAGTATTATTTTTTAAATTCTTTTAATTTTATTATACTTTTAATTTTAATTTTTGTGTTTTAAAAATATTTTTGTTTCTTTTTTTGTTTGTTTGGTGGTTTTTTTGAGACAGGGTTTCTCTGTGCAACAGCCATGGCTACCCTGAAGCTAACTCTTGTAGACCAGGCTAGCCTTGAACTCATAGAGATTGGCCTGCCTCTGCCAAGTGCTGGGATTAAGGGCATGTGCCAACACCGCCCGCCAGATTTTTATTTCTCTTTGCTTGTTTTCACCTATCTTCTCTAACATATTGAATCAACTTGTAAATTTTCTTGATGCCTATGCCATTTAGTTCTATCAGTCCTATAATTTCGATGTCAGTTTCCATTGGTAACTTTTAATTATAGGTTTTGATGACATGTTTGTTCTCCTCTGCATGTCTTGTAATATTCAGCAGTATCATAATTTGGATGTCAAACATTGTTAATTTTGATGGGATGATATACACAGTAAGGTTTACACTGTTGGTTTTTGAATTTGAAAAACAAATTATTTATCTAAAAATGCATTGTCCGTGGTGTAATTAAGTTTTGTGGACTGAATAGATTAAGTTTCCATCAGCGTACACAGTCGCCCAATCCAAAGCAGCCTGTTCTACACTGGCTCTAATTTGGCCATCACCATGGTGACAATGAGAATTCTAGGACTTAGATCTGTGGTAGGTGAAGACAAAACTACTCCTACCCCGTGGTAGGAGTGCAGCTCCTTTTTGGTGTTCCTCTCTGTCCTTGAGCAGGTTTCTCACATCCCTGCAGAGCAGTGCTCAGCCAAGCATCATATGGGTCAGTGGAACTCTTGTTGCCTGCATCCTCTTTCCTCCTACTCTGTATAGCACATGATAGGTGCTTTGGCTTTTCCAAGCCGTAATCTCTGTCTTCTCAGTTCAGTGAGCAACTGCCTCCTCCTCAGGTTTCTGCTCTGTGTTACAACCTGTGGACTCTGTGCAGCAACCTGGAGCTCTAAACAGTGTTTTCTTCTGTCTCTTCTCACAGAATTTCAGCCTTGTTTTCCCTTTAGGATAGAGTGAGACCCTTGTTTCATTCATATTGTCCTGCTTTCCAGTTGCTTACTATGACAAGACAAATGTGGCTCTGGTTATTCCATGTTTTGCTAGGATCAACTGTCCTTGGTGACATTTGGCACCCTTCTCTTGTTTAGTTCAACATTTCGGCTGCTGGTAGGACAGAAGAAGAAAGGTTGGTAACTCATGGGGGACCACAGGTGGGAGAAGAGATGGGTAAGTGTGAGCAGGGGTCAGCGGCTCATGAGAAGCTCACATGGGAGAACACATGCAGGAAATGTGAGCAGGGATGGTTTTAAACAGGGGTTGTGTAGTGGCTCCCCAATAGTGACTGTTCTTGGAATGATCACTGGACCTCATGACATTTGTATGTCCTGTCATTAGCCCACCATCTGTGCTTATTAAAGGTCTCTAGGTGACACCATAAACCTGGGAAGAGAGGGGCTGACGCATCCCTTGAGACTCCTTAAGAGATATTCGAATCACAGGAATTGCCACTCCTGCTATTCTCTCAGCATCGAGTTAACGAGATTTTTTTTTTGCTCTATTCCAAACATTTCATTTTCTGCCTCTCTTCACAAGTAAGAGATGTTACAGGTTGAAGAGCTAGCTAATGATTCTGTTCCACATCACTGAACTACCTCAGAGGGAATGAAAATGCTGCAAATTGCGATTACTTATCCAAAGAGTATATGGAGTTGTACAAATACATTTTTAGTACCTGGATGAATCTGTGGATACAATCATGACTTTAATCTCCTTTCTGGCCTCAGTAAGAAGTCTACTGGCATGTTCTACATCACGCATACAACCAGGAACCTGGAGACTGTGAAGACTATGACTTTGAGGGCTGACCCACTGATAGAAAGGAAACAGTACACAGTATTTTTCATCAAAAATTTAAAGTAACCTCTTAGGAATCACATATACAGAGGCATCTATAGAGCAGAAGCACATAGTTTAGTAAATTACGGAGGGAATATGTATGTTTCCATGACCTTGTCAACAAGTATGACACTGCTAAAATCTAACAGGACCCAGGGCATGCCTTGGTCATTACTAACTGCTCCCTCTCCTACAAACTCTGACCTGCGAGATAACTACATGCAAATTAAAAACATCATATCACAAACACTGCATGTCTGAACAACAAAATCTATTTTACGTGTTTTGAACCTTTATTACATTATCGTCTAGAATTAAAGCCAATGTGTGCCCAATTCTGTAAGATTCATCTATCCTGTGCGTAGTTTACTCTTTATAGCAGCTCATGATGCTGTGTCCCTGGCTGCCAGGCTTATTCGTTCATTTTACTGCCACTGCATACTTGGGTAGTTTCATTTTGATCTTATAGGAATAATGTTCGGATGAAAGTTTCTAAACATATGTCCAAAATGCTTTCTCCAGGGTAGACAGCTAGTCAGCTGAAGTGTATACTATGATTGTACTGTACTTGTTTTAGTTTGTATTCCCAGCTAACTGCCACGGCCAAAAGCCTTTTAATACGTTTGTTGGCATTTGGCGCTCCTATATTATCATGCATTTTCAAATATATTGCTATTTCAGACTCGTGTGTGCATTTGGAATATAAGCCTTTGCCTGAATGGTAGGTTGAGATTCTTTCTAGTCTATAGACTGTAATATTCTCTCTTATTTTGTGTGTATGCACATCTGTGTGTGTGTGTGTGTGTATTTTTGATAAACAGAAATTCATAGTATTCTGGGGCTGAACCTCCCAATCTTGTCTATAATGATTGGAGAGTCTTGTGACTTGATACTTTTTCTACCCTAAAGTCTTACAGATATTCTATTATTATAACAATGCTTAATAGCCTTGCCTTTAGTTTTAGGTCTTTATTCCACTTGGGGTTGATTTTTGTGTGTGGTCTGAAATCATGGTCTAATTTAGTATTTTTCCCAAATGAGCATGAAACTGCCCTAATTTCATTTTTTTCTTAAGTCAGACTTACAGGTTGTCAAACTGCTTTCCAAATACCTATGTTTACTCATGGATTAGTGCTGTGTGCAGCCTCCTGAAGAGAAGCTATAGCAGATGTTGTTAATGTAGAAACCACCCTTGGCCGAGGTGCTGAGAATAAGTGATAGTGGAGTGCTTGGCCTTCAGTGAGGCTCAGGGAATATCATGAAAGTGGAGGCGGAAGGAAATGTAAGAGTAAGTAGATGAGCTATGAGCTCTGAAATGGTGCAGCATGACACAGCCCATGCATTCAGGAACTCACCACATCAGTTGCTTCTCTGCACAACATCATCACAAAATTGGGCCATCAGCACTTCAGCCTGGGTGGGGGAGGGGTCCATGAAGGCCCACATCTTATATATACATCATATATACAACCACAAGCATCGAGGGACTTTTGGCAGTGAATGGCTGTTGCTGGAGAGGGTATCATTTTCTTCAGTAGTATAACCACTGATAAGTTGCCCTTACTCCTGTGTAACCTCTTACCCATGCTAGAGAGACCTAAAGGTAAAATGGAGACCTGTTAAGAAGGGTTTCCTCAAGAGAAGGAGGGACAGTATTCTAGTCACTCTTCTGTTGCTATCAGGAGACACCATGACCAAGGCAATTCTTATAAAAGAAAGTATTTAACAGAGGGCTTGCTTACAACTTCTGAGGTTTCCATTATTCTCATGGTGGTGAGTGTGCCAGTATGCATGGCACTGGAGCTATAGCTGAGCTCCAGATCCACAGGCAGAGAGAGAGAGAGAGAGAGAGAGAGAGAGAGAGAGAGGGGAGAGAGAAGAGACTGGGCTTAGCATGGATTTTCATAATCTCAAAGCCCCCCTATTGAGATGCTTCTTTCAACAAGGCCACACTTCTTAATTCTTCTAATCCTTCCAGATAGTCTTACCCTCTGCTGAATAAGCATTCAAGTATATGACCCTATGGGGTCTATTCTCATTCAAACCTCCACAGGCACTAAAGAAGAAGGATGGGAAGCAGGGCAGTGGTGGTACAAGCCTTAAGCCCAGCACTTGGGAGGCAGAGGCAGGCCTGAGTTCAAGGCCAGCCTGGTATACAAGAGCTAGTTCCAGGACAGGCTCCAAAG
>LOJH01068170.1:0-10134 GCA_001685095.1 Ellobius talpinus
TTAATGAATAAAGAAACTGCCTTGGCCTATTGATAGGGCAGAACTTAGGTAGGTCGAGAAAATGGAACTGAATTCTGGGAGGAAGAAGGCAGAGTCAGAGGGATGACATGGACCTGCTGCCGGAAATAGACGTGCTGAAACTTTGCTGGTAGGCCATGACCTCGTGGTGATAAATAGAAATGAGTTAAATTAATATGTAAGGGTTAGCCAATAAAAAGCTAGAGCTAATGGGCCAAGCAGTGATTTAATTTAAAAAATAAACAAATAAAAGATCTCCCAGAACTCCTGGCATGCCACTTGAGAGCTCCTCCATAATGATGGGAAAAATGAACCTCAATCTTAATGTGAGAGAAGTGTTACTTATATGGGGGCTCAAAAGTTCTTAGTGTGTCATTTTTACCAAGATCTAGGTAAACTAAACTAGTAGGGAAATGATGATACCAGTTTACCTGATTTAAAGACTCTCAAAATATCTACTTCAAAAGTCCTCAGGGGTAATTCTAAGTGTTGAAGTCGTATGGTGTGTCATTCAGAGGCCTGAAAAACATAGTTCAGATTTTCCTAAAGCTTCAGATACTAGAGGCCAGAAAAAAGTATGTTTTTGGTTTGTTTCTTGGGGTTTTTGCAGCTATAACAAAATAACTTGTATTGAGTAACTTACAAACAACAGAAAATTTTATAAGCTAGGTATGGTAGCAAAACCTATATTTTTAGCACTCAGGAGTTTACTGCAGGAAGATTATGAGTTTAACAACACTTTGGAATATGTAGGAAATTTGAGGGCAGCCTGGAGTTCATGGAAAGATTCTATTTAAGACATTTAAGGAATTGTTCAACATCCTTAGCCATCACTGAAATGCAAACCAAAATGACTCTGAGATACCATCTTACACCTGTCAGAATGGCTAAGATCAAAAACACTGATGACAGCTTATGTTGGAGAGAATGTGGGGTACGGAGAACACTCCTCCACTGCTGGTGGGAGTGCAAACTTATACAGCCACTTTGGAAATAGTATGGTGGTTTCTCAGAAAATTGGGAATCAACGTACCTCAGGACCCAGTAATACCACTCTTGTGTGTAAACCCACAGGATGCATACTCATACCACAAGGACATTTGCTCATATGTTCATAGTAGCGTTATTCATAATAGTCAGAACCTGAAAACAACCTAGACAACCCTCAACTGAAGAACAGATAAAAGTGTGGTACATTTGCACAGTAGAGTACTACTCAGTGATTTTAAAAAATGACATCTTGAAAGATGGGACTAGAAAAAAAACCATCCTGAGCGAGGTAACCCAGACCCAAAAGACAAACATGGTATGTACTCACACATAAGTGGACATTAGACATTAAGAAAGGCTAACCAGGCTATAATCCACAACCAAGAGAAGCTAGGTAACAAGGAGGACCCTGAGAGAAACATGCATGAATGGCCCTGGGAAGGGGAAATAGAAAAGATCTCCTAAGTAAAGTGGCAGCACAGTGGGGAGTGAAGGTGAAGGGGGAGGAGAACATAAGGGAATGGGGAGGGTATAGTTGAGTTGAGGAAGCAAAAAAAAGAGGCATCATGACAATGAAAGTCATTATGGAGTTAGGTAGAAATCTGGTGCTAGGGAAGCTACCAGAAATTCACAAGGATTACCTAGCAGTATTGAAGAGGGTTCCTGAACTGGCCTTCCCCTGTAATCAGATTAATGATCAACATAATTGTGATCATAGAACTTTCTTCCAGTAGCTGATGGAAGCAGATGCAGAGATCCACAGTTAAGTATTGGGCCAAGCTCCTGAAGTCCAGTCAAAAAGAGGGGGCAGAAATTATAATGAATGAAGGGGTCAAGATCAGGATGAGAAACCCCACAGAGACAGTTGGCCTGAGCTAGTGGGAGCTCACTGACTCTGGACTGATAGCTGGGGATCCTGCAGAGGACCAAACTAGACCCTCTGAATGTGGGTGACAGTTCTATGGCTTTGGTCGTTTTATGGGCCAGGATTTATCCCTAATGCATGAACTGGATTTTTGAAGCCCATTCCCTATGGAAGGATACTTTACTCAACCTCAATACAGGGGTGAGGGGCTTGTTCCTGCTTCTACTTGATATGCCAGACTTTATTGACCTCCCCATGGGAAGCCTTACCTTTTCTGAGGAGTAGATGGGAGGCTGGGTGGGGAAAGGTGGGAAGAGTAGGAAGGGAAGGAGGGGGAACTGTGGTCCATATGTAAAATGAAAAAAAAACTTTCAAAAAAATTTTAAAAAAACAAACAACAAAAAAAACATTTTTTTCAAAAACTTTTGGTGTCCCAGAAAATCTAAGATGAAGACATTGGTAGGTTGACTGTCTCCTTGCAAGATGGAGCCTTGTTTCTCTAGCCTAAAGGAACAGCACCACAGCCTCACATAACAGAAAGAACAAAAAGGCAAAATAGGCATGGGGGGATTAATCCAGTTATATCATAAGCTTTTTAAAGGCATCCATTTATTCTATGAAAGTGAAATGCTCATGATTTAGTCACTTCCCAGCAGATTCCACATCTTAATACCACTCCAATGGGCTTCAAGAACACTCAGACTATAGCAGAAAGGGAAGTCTGAAGTTGTTAAGAACATACATTATACTGGAAATACTAGCCTTCTTTGTCCTTCCTTTGTTTCCCCCCTCCTTTTCTGTCCTCTGTTCCTAGCAATAGCTGGGGAAACAGCAGAAGAACATAGCAAAATGGGATGACTTTACAATTTGCTCCATATACCGCTATTCTGGACTCAGTTCTCAAATCAATGGTCTGCCTACACGCTTCCTTCATAAATCCCCCCAAATCCACTTAATGCAGTTAAGAATCTCCAGCTGAGGTTCTATCAGAACTCTCTGCAGAAAGAAGATATCAATGGAAAATGAAACTGCATGTCTGGCCCCGTGAAGAGTGAACTATTTAGATAACATATTGGACATTTCAAATACCTTCCCATTTTCTGCTGAGGCAGCTGACTTGCTGAGAACATGTTCTTTGAGAAGCAAAAAGTTAAGTGCTCTATTCCAAATCCTCAGTGGGGCAGTGAACTTGACAGAATATCAACTACAGGCAGCCAATTAATGTAGTTTTTTTTTTACCATGACAAGTGCATCTTTCTAAAAAATCAGTGGGATTCATGCACGCAAGGGGGAGATGGAAAAAGTGTCAGAGAATGTGCTGACTTTGAAAGACTCCTTTTTGAAATGAGCCTGTATTATTCGTTTCCTCAAAATGTCTAGAAAAGGGAAAATGATTCCTGTCAATGGTATGTATGACATTCGCTTAGCTCACGCATGCATAGTTTCTGGATGGTGGAAAGCTTCAGAGAAAGCAGGAATTTTAGAAAGTACCACAATTTTTGTATACTGTTGGTAAATAAGCTGGATCAGGGGCCTATGCCAAAACTGATCCAAACACATCTCAGCAAATATCGCTCAAATGAAGAGGTGCAGATGCTAATGAAATTTTCACCTGGGGATTAAAAGGGTTTTTTTCTTTTTTCACTCACCAGTCAACAAATTTGCAGCTTTGTTATAGAGATTCCTGTACTTCAAATATTCATTCTGCCTTCCTCCATGCCAATCCAAAAGCACTCATGTTCCTCTTTCCCTATGAAGCCTGCTTTCCAAGAATCCTTTTTTTTCTTTTCTCAGAATTCTTATTAGAGTGCTCTTAATCTACAGATGAACATTTGGTTTCACACTCTTTTAAAATAATAACATTTGACATGTTCATTTCATTTTCCCAACGTGACCACACTATATTGATATACAAATCTGCATATCACTTAATTACCTGGTTAGTTCATTGTATTGGATGGTGACTATATCACCTTGAATATAATGTCTTTACTATTGTAGCAGCCTATAAAACTGTTCACCATTGCAAACAGAGGGAAGAGGATAAGAAAAAGGGGGATAAGAACTAGTTTCCATCTTGTGGATTTCCTCTCTACATATTGATGATTTAAAAAAAGATGTGCCATCATTTTCAGTCTCATATTGGCAGATACTACAGTTTATTCCAGAAATAGTCTCATACTGTACCTTAACTTAATCCTTCCTACAAATTTTAGGTAACTTTGCCTGATTCTTTCCATGTTTCTTCATTCAGAAAGATACCTGGGAGCAATTTTGTTCATTTATATTTAGGCAATATCTAATGTTGGCTTTATAACCAGTCATTCTAAAATATAGTGGCTTAATTCGATGAGAATATTGTTTAAATTTTCTTTATTTGAAGAATTTTATTCATATAAAAATGAAATATGCCCAAACAATATACCCCCCAACTCCCCCAGATTCCTTATATCCCTGTTGACATTTCAGGCTACTAATAGTTTGGTGGGTTTTTTTAATTATCCATTAATTCCACTTAGTGTTGGCCATATGTACATGGGTGTGAAGCCATTTGCAAGTAGAATTTCTCTGTGTCTTGGAAGCCACTCCCAAATAACCACAAAGAGGCTTAATAGTAATTATAAATGCTTGGCTGATAGCTCAGGCTTATTATTAGCTAGCTCTTATAATTTAAATTAACCCATTTATATTAATCTACATTCTGCCACATAGTGTTAACTTTCTTTCATCTTGAACTTCCTGTTTTCTCTCTGTGTCTCACTGGTGACTCCTCTGACTCCGCCATTCTTCTTCCCAGTGTTCTGAGCCTGGTTTTCCCACCTAACCTTATCCTGTCCAGTTATTGGACAGTCAGCTTCTTTATTAACCAATCATAGTATAATTTACACAGTTTACAGAAGGATTATTCCACTGCAGTTATCCACTAGAGCATGGAGTCTTACCATGGCTATGGTAGGATTGTCTCAAAAAAGAGTAATTCTCTGTCCCCAAGTAACTATCAGCTGCCAATAGCTCCTCAGTAAGGTGCTGGGGCTTAAGATCATTTAAACAATCTATGCTGAGATTTTGGCTGGCTTAATCTTGTGTGGGTCCTGTTCAGGTAACCATAGGCCAGATGTATTCATAAGCCAACCTTATCTAGATAATTCCTCAATTATTACTCTCTTCCCAGGTGATTTAAAGTTGTGTCAAATTGATGTTTAAAGCTTACATAGTCACTTATGTAGCTATGGTCACCTAGTGGCCTGGCTGAGTTTTGTGAGGTAGCATGGTTTTACATTTCTGATGGTTGATTTTTGACTGTTGTCTGGGCCATGTATTTTAAGTGGGCTATTCTGAGCTTCCTCACATAACATCTAGGTCCTAATATGAGTAGCTACAATACCCAGTTTCCATATACTGATTAGGTTATATTTGTTGATGTTCTAGTGACCTAAGCAAATAACATGGCAAAATCTTGAATTAATTTGGAAGAGAACCAACAAAGAAAAATGATAATAGATATGAGTCACTAGCCATGTACTATTACTGAAACAATTTATTATTGTTTCAAGGTAGTACATCTTGTGGTAGAGGCACTTATGATCCCGAGGGAAATGATCAATAAATATTTTGATATTTTAACAACAGCTATATTATCAAAAGATAGAAATAGGTGCCAGTGCATATAACTTATATTTAAATAATGGATGAAAGACTCTGCTTGTTTTGGGAATGAGTAATGCTATCTTGGACTGCTAATAGTAAAGAATAATGCACTATGGAGAAAGCCTTTCTCATTTGAGAAATGACTCTCTTTACAGAAGTATTCTCATCAAAAGTACCATTTGCAGTGTTTGATGGGAGTTTTTAAAAATATTTTTTTCTTTTTTCAGCAGACATTTGGTGAAGGCCTACTATATTACTGACAAGAGATATGAGAAATCCAACTAAGAAAAGAGATACTAATTCTTCCAAGTTGCAGAATGCAAAACCAACTCACAAAATTAGTATCAGTTGTATTTCTATATAATAGCAATGACAAATCTATATTAAAATGGAATTAAGAAAGCAGTGTTATTTATAATAGCATAATCAAGAATAGAATATTTAGTAATAGACTTAACCAAAGATATAAAAAGAAACTGCCTTGGCCTGTTGATAGGGCAGAACTTAGTTAGGTGGGCAAGACAGAACTGGGAGAAAGAAGGGCAGAGTCAGGGGGACAATATGGAGCTGCTGCCAGAGTCAGACATGCCGAATCTTTGCTGGTAAGTCACTGCCACGTGAAGATATACAGATTAATAGAAATGGGTAAAATTAATGTAAGAGTTAGCTAATGAGAAGTTAGAGCTAATGGGCCAAGCAGTGTTTAGTGTTTTAATTAATACAGTTTATGTGTGATTATTTCAGGGCTAAGCTAGCTGGGCACCTGGGATGAAAAAGCAGCTCACTCCTCTCCCTCCTACATATATGGGCTAGAGAGATGACTCAGAGGTTAAGAGCACTGGCTGTTCTTCCAGAGGTCCTGAACTCAATTCCCATCAACCACATGGTGGCTCACAACCATCTCAAGTGAGACCTGGTACCCTCTTCTGGCCTGCAGGAATACATACAGTACAGAACACTATATACATAATTAAATTAATAAAAAAATTCTGTATATTATAAATTCAAACTTGTTGCTGAACAAAATTAAAGAAGGCACATATTAATGGAATGGCATCTTGTACTCATAAAGCAGAATCTTTAGTATTGGTAAGATGTAATACTCCTCAAAGCAACCAAAAGATTCAATTAAATCCCTGTCAACACTCCATGGTATCCTTTGGAAAAAGCAGGAAAATACGGTTTAGATTAATTCTATTTCCCATTCTCTTCTTCCTCCCCTTCTTTTCCTCTGTCCTTTCCTCCTCATCTATCATTTATTTTCCATTTCATCCTCCACCTTTTTTGCATTTTTACCTGCCCAGGCAGGTCTTGAACATGCAATCTTTTTGCTTCAGGCTCCTTGAGTATCTGGGAGAATAGCTTGTATCTTAAAATTCTTTTGAAATGTCAAGGGACCTTGAATTGCTGACACTGAGCATAGTTGGAAGTCCTGCACTCTCTGATTTTAAAACTTAAAGTATAGTATGCTACAGCATGCATCACAGTATGGGAGTGGCATGAACAGACTTTAAGAAAAATGGAAGAGAGCATCCAGCCCAGACATAAACCCTAACATATATTGCCAACTTAATTTTGAAAAGGGTCAAGACCATTTCGTTAGCACTGCCAGAAACTCTTCCAGGAAATCATCTCTTTGACACACTTGGTACAGTTGCTTTTATGGCCTACTACATGTTTTATTATATACATGAAAATGATGATGCCAAACTCAGTTGCAAATATTAAGTGCCTCTCCCGAGCACAACCCAAGGACAAACATCATAAGGTGTAATAAGGTGCACCAACAGGGCTGAATTCATAGGCCCATCCTCCACCACTGTTAAATGGAAGGAGGTTCAAGGAAGAAAAGGTCCAAGCCAGAAGACAGAAGCTAATATAAAAGCTATCCTAGGTGGCTAGTTACTAGGCTTTGGGGAAGAAATCAAGAGCTTTGAGGATGTACTTTCCAGGGGAATGAAACTGTAGTTGCTGGTACACTGGTTTGTCAAGCCGAAGTAAAAGGATGCCAAAATTCTGCAAGTAATTAATGAACCCGGATGGTATCCCTGTCCAGTGCCACTGATGTTATTCCCATTCATGGTTATGGAAGTTGTGAATGAAGCATTTCATTCAGGGTCCCAAGATATGTAGAGCTCAGGCTTTGGGATTTAGCTTCCTATTAGACAGAGCTGGCACTGCTCATCCCATTTTCTTTTTCTTATGCTGCTTCTTTCTTTGCCATCTACTCTCTTCTTCCTCTGAAGTTATAATTCAGAGGTCTCCTAGAAAGTTCTTGGTAGTCAGTGAGAGGGGGAAACTGTTCTGAGGCCCAAGTACAAATGTCAAGTATAACCCCATGATTCCATGACATCAGAAAGACCCCAGCTTCCTGCACTGGCATACTGCAGACTCAGGGTCTCTCTCTCTTCATCTACACTGCCAAATCCACAAACAGTCAAGTAATCAACTTATATAAACACACAAAATAAGGCATATGACACCTTTTCAGAAAAATAATCGGTGCCTCTGACCGTGGGAAATGTGGAAGGGTCACTACCCGTCTTCCTGACAGATTCCCTAGGGCTTTCCCGGTTTTTGGAAGTTTTGCAGCTCAGGTTTAAAGATTCAGTTCATTTTTAAGATTTATTTTAATTTTTATTTATGTGTATGTGTGTGTTCATGTGTAACTATTTGTACATGTGTGTGGGCGTCTTCAGTGTCCAGGCAAGGATACTGAATACCTTGGAGCTGGAATTATAGGTGGTTGTGAGCTAGCTTATATGGGCTCTGGGAGCCGAACTCTGGTCCTCTGCTAGAGCAGCAAGGACTCTTGATCACTGAACCATCTATCTACCCAGTCCTCCATTGTGTGTTTTTAGCAAAACTTTTGTGAAAGCAATTTAAAGACTTCCATCTTTGCACTTACTCAAAAGAAAGCTCTTTCAAAAATCAAATGATTTACAGAGATCCACAAGAGAAAAAAATCAAATGATTCAAAGACATCTGCAGCAAAGCACTGGGCTGAGTTCTGGGAGTCCTCCTGAGGAAGGGAGAAGGGATTGTATGAGCCAGGGGGGTCAAGGTCATGACTGAGGAACCACAGGCACAGCTGATCTAAGCTCCTGTGAGCACATGGGCTCTGAACCAACAGTTAGGGAGCTTCCATGGACCCGACTTAGGCCCTCTGCATGTGTGTGACAATTGTGTAGCTTGCTCTGTTTGTAAGGTTCCTAGCTGTGAGATCAGTACCTGTCCCTGGTGCTTAACTGACTTTTTGGAACCTATTCCCCATGCTGGATTACCTTACCCAGCCTTTATACAGGGGGAAGAGCTATGTTCAAGTCCACGGGAGGCTCGCCCCTTTCTGGATGGAGACCGAGGAGCAGTGTATAGAAGGGAAGGGGGATAGACGGGAGTTGGGGAGGGGGAGAAGATGAGAGGAAAGGAAGGAGGGGAAACTGGGATCAGTACATAAAATAAAGGGAAATGTTAATTTAAAAAAGGAAAAAAAATAAATGATTCCCTATTCAATAAGTATAAACAGATTTAGCCATTGATTTTATATCTATAATGTGTGTATAGTGTAAATATATATGACTACTGATCCCAAAAATTCCAAGAGCAGGGAAAACCCTAGGGAATCTGTCAGGAAAAGGGGTACTGAACCTCCCTGACTTCCAACCTTGAATAACTCAGACACCTATTCTTTTGTTAAAAACGTGTCACGTGCTATATGTCATAGGCCAAATATTATTCTAAATATTGCCTGAATATTAATTTATTTACCTTCAGTCCAACAGGAGTAAGGGACCACATCAACACCCTCAGTGATAAGAGCTGATGCAAATATTACACATGAAATTTAACAAAAAGTATAAAAAATCTGAGGTAATTATTATCATTATTATTATTATTTTGTCTTTTCAGGACATGATTTCTCAGTGTAAGAATCCTAGATTTCCTGAAACTAGCGCTTTTTTATTTTTTGGTTTTTTTTTTTCAAGACGGTTTCTCTGTAGCTTTGTCACCTGTCCTGGAACTAGCTCTTGAAGCCCAGGCTGGCCTAGAACTCACAGAGATCTACGTGCCTCAGCATCCCGGGTGCTGGGATTAAAGGTGTGTCTCACTATTGCCGGGTGATGTAATTACTTCTTAAGCAGATCATTTTACTTTTGGGGGAGCATATCGTTGGTTTGCTTTTCGACAGTGTCATTAACTAGATGTTGTACTTGAAAAGCAATGGCTGGATAGCATTCAGTGTGCTAACATGCACTCCTGAACTAGCAGCCACTAAAGCTGACCATGTCCACTTAGTTCTAAACCCATTCTCTGAGCCGCTAGTGGTGGGTGGCGGGTGAGGGTCACAGAAATTTTTACATGTTCACTCGAGGACCCTGGAGTCAAGTGTGTGCCTTTCTCCCATGCTCCATTCCAAATTATCTTGCACTTCCACACAATCCACCCGACATCTCCTCCCTACAACCTAGAAGGAATGGGCAGCATGAGGACACACATTAAAGCTCATTCTGGAAGCATGCCCTAGGAGCAAGATTTAACTCCATGCTACCTTTTCACATCCCCTGCAGTCTCCCTCAAGTCCTCCTCGTTTGGGCCACGCACATCCTTTGTGC
>LOJH01068172.1:0-10133 GCA_001685095.1 Ellobius talpinus
TTATTTAACCAATGAAAGTAACACATAGACAGAAGATCCTCCTACACCAATGAATTCCATGGGTCACAGCATGTTACTACTATCCTGAATCAGCTGGATTGACAGAAGGAAGGATTGCCCTTTGAAGACTCTTTTCTAGTCCCAGTGAGAGAACAGCACTCCGAAGGGTTGGGCAAGGTTCTCCAGAAGGCTTCATCTGCTTCTAGAATGTTTGGGATGTGTGTTACAAAGGAGGGTGACCCTGGTTACCTCCTACACAATGATTTGACTCCTACACTGTGTTGATAAGGGAGAAAATACCTGCCATGTAGGAAATTTCTTATGGCTTCTGTTATTATTATGCCCTATGGTTATGCTTGCTAGAAAATGATATCCTATCCCAAGTAGGACCTTTAATGGCCCAGACCATGTAGGACTGAAGTGTCAGGTCCCTTCACTAGATAAGAACCAAACCAGTACTTGCTGAAGGCAGAAAGATCCAGAATGAGTAATGGACAAAGCCAGCTGTGGCCATATGACCAGTGACAGACGTGAGCATTGTAACTGACATACATATCTTCATGAACTCATGGCTATAAACATATGCTTATGTATATTTACACATACACTTCTGTTTTACTCCTTATTCCACTGTCATGAAATAAGGAAATTTATATCATAGCATTAAAGCATCATTAAACATTTTTAAAATATTTTTCTTTTTATTTGTATCTTTCAAATTTCATAAATACATATGATTTTGAAATGTTCACCCCACATTACCTTTCCTTGTCCCCACTCCCACTGGACCACTTTTTCCCCAACTAGTCCCTCTTCTACTTTCTGAAATGTGAATCTAATTAATCTTAATCAATAAAAACCACAATTCAGATATCAGGATAAAACCTGGAAGATCAAAGAACCAGGAGCAGAAACTAGTTGCTTCCTTCCTCTCTCATTCCGCTGTCCAAAAGGGTTCCCGATCCTACCCACACCCCACCTTATCACTTCTGTCTCCACCTCCCAAGTACTGGGATTAAAGGCACGCACCACCCCGCCCCACTTCTATGGTTAACTAGTGGCTAGCTCTACCCTCTGATCTCCAGGCAAGCTTTATTTGTCAGAACACAAACAAAATATCACACAACAACTTTCTAATGTATTTTTAAAAGCAGGGACAAGAGTGATGCTCTCAGATGAGAGCAACCGCTGCACTTCCAGAGGGGCCATTGTTATTCTAATCATCACGATTGGGAATGGGTGTCTTCTCTTTCACATGTCAGCCTTGGTAGAGATTGGTTTGATTTGTAAAACTTTTCGAAAAACTGCCTTTGCTCTACAGATCTTCCCAGTTGACTTTTTCTATTATTTCCTTCTGTATGCTCCTCCAGGCTCTGTCTACTGCCTTGTCTAGGTTCTTGTGCTGAATTGTAGAATGTTGATCTGAGACTTTTCTTCTTTCCTGCCATTAGCATCTAATGCTCTAACTTTACATTTTAGGCCTGCTGTGTCTGGCTCTGCCCCACAAAAGTGGATTTGCTACATTTCTCTCTGACATATAGTATACTCCAGGATTGGTGATAATGCAAAGATTAAAAAATTGCTTAGCAAATCATAGGAAATATTTCTGGATTCCACATAGAGTAGTAGGTGGGAAGCTCCTTCCATATGACTTGGTTAAGCAGAAGGCTGAGAACAAGGACAAATAGGCTCTATTTCGGGGAGAGAGAGTTTTGGAACTTCATGAGGTACTGCTGGGATACCTGGAAAGGATGGGAAACCATATGGGCAATACACAGAAAAGAGCCTCATCAAACACATCTCCAGTCATACAGCTCCATGGTAAAGTATGGAAAAACAGAAAGACTTCTCTAAAAGGGAAGCTAGGCAATGCAGGTGGAAAGAGACTGGCAGTCCTATTTTCATGACAAGCCTACAGCCCTCACAGGCCTTGAACCCAGTTGCAGGTTTTGGTGAAATGGTGCTTCCCCTGTTGGGCCAACAGTGGAGATGGATACCGTATCACCAGGCTGTATGAGGTTGTGAGGTAGAGGGAAGGAGCCAGGTGCTATCTAGAGAAAGAACATAGTGTTTGACACTGAGTTAACTTGGGAGTCTGATAAGGTTGACAGTCACAAGTTAGAAAGCCTGGATGTAATCTGCTACAGGTCCCAAAGAAAGAGATGGCCCTGGGTTGGGGGACAGTTGGGGAGAGTGAAGGTGCAGATGACACCAAGTCACAAGTGTAGGTGGCTTAAAGCACAACTTTGGCAGTGAACTACCAGGTAAAGGTAACCTTGCCGTTGGTTGCTGGCAGATGATCTCATCAGATGAGATTCACCCTCGAGTTTAACAGCCCCAACACTAAATTAGTCAAGTGGACCAACCTCTTGAGCCAACTATCTTCCTTGTCATTGACATAAAGTCGAAAAACCTTAAACTTTTGTTTTAGCCCAGCCTCTAACTTCATTCAATATATGTCGCTTCAATTATAATGTAGAGGCTAAAAGGATGAGCTTCCATTTTTCCGTTCCCCTTCCTCTATTTTGAGCCATTGGTGTCATGTTTTCTGTAGATATCCTAAACCCAGCAATGGATTGCTGCTACCGTTACCGTCCCCACCGCTGTCCTCACCTCCACCACTGTCCTCACCTCCACCACTGTCCTCATCTCCACCACTGTCCTCATCTCCACCACTGTCCTCACCTCCACCACTGCTGCTGCTATTACTCTTTTCAATATCCAATTGTGTTTTAAAGAAAATGCTTAAGTAAATTTTACCTACTCAGAGAGCTTGTCCCTCCTTCTAAATTTTGTAGGCTATTCCCTGTTTTCTTCTAATAGTTTTAATGTTTCAGTTTCAAGTTGAGTTACTTGGTCCACTTGGAGTTCATTTCTGGGCAGGGTTTATAGATATGGGTCTAATATTGTAGTGGTCTGAATAATAATGTCCCTCATAGGCTCATGTATTTGAATGCTTAGTCATCACAGAGTGGCATTTGAGAAGGATGAGGAGTTATGGTCTCATTGAAGTAGGTGTAGCCTTGTTGGAGAAAGTATGTCACTTGGGGTGGCCTTTAAGGTTTCAAAAATCCAAGCCAGGTCCAACATCTCTATCTTCCTACTGTCTGAGGATCCAGGTGTAGAACTCTTAGCTCCTTCTCCAGCACCATGTCTGCCTGCATGCCACCATGCTTCCTACCATGATGATAATGAACTAAACTTCTGAACTGCAAGCCAGCCCCAATTAAATGCTTTCTTCTTTAAGAGCTGCCGTGGTCAATGTGTCTGTCTCTTCACAGCAGTAGAACAGTGACCAAGGAAAATGTCATTCTTCTGCATGTGGGCATCTTCACAGCAGTAGAACAGTAACCAAGGGAAACGTCATTCTTCTGCATGTGGGCATCTTCACAGCAGTGGAACAGTGACCAAGGCAAACGTCATTCTTCTGCATGTGGGCATCTTCACAGCAGTAGAACAGTGACCAAGGCAAATGTCATTCTTCTGTATGTGGGCATCTTCACAGCAGTAGAACAGTGACCAAGGCAAACGTCATTCTTCTGCATGTGGGTATCCAGTTTTCCCAGCTCCATTTGAAGATTCTGTCTTTTCCGCAGTTGTATGTTTTTGTCCTCTTTTCAAAATAACGGATGACTTTAGTTGCCTGTGCTCATGTCTGGGTCTTCTTCTTTGTCACTTTTGTTACCCTGCGTGTTTTTCTGACAATAACACTGTTTTCATTACTAAAACTTACCCCTCATAACCACAGATAAGAGTAGCTTTCACCCTTCATCTAAGATGCTCTGAGCAGTCACACTGATATAGTCTCTCCTCTCTTGCCATCTCAGGCAACCAGTAATATTTGAACCGTGTGCTCTGCAGCTTTGTGTCATAATATAGCACAGTGGAATTTAAATTGATGAATTAGCTAGACCCAAATAGAATTATTACATTAATAGCGGACGAACAGGGGAATACAAACATGGGATGGAGTAGAGGATATTTACAAAGGGGGTAAAAACAAGGAATAGAGAAATATAAGGTTGACACACAAGGACTAAGTGAAAGACAACACAACCTAAAACTGACTCATTTAGGATGGGACAATTCGTGTCTTCTACCATATGCCCTGTTTCCATGGCTTCTTCTGACACATGGTGTTCAGAGCTGGAATCGGAATTCTACTTCAGCTAGAGCAGCCATCTAGCTAATGTGTTAACATTATTTCCATTGTGAAAAAATAATATTAGCAACAGAAGATCTTCTGTTTCCTATGAAACAATAACACTGATTGCAATAGGCTACATGCAAGGGTCAATAGGAACTTAAATTGGTAATAACACCTCGCTATATTCTGTGAACTATTTGTGGACAAGAACTACATTGAATGGGATTATACTCAGTTGTGGAAGAGTTCTTTGGGGGTAATTAGTAAATCATTTTTAACATAATTTTTTATTGATCCTCTGGGAATTTCACAACATGAATCCCAATCCCACTTATTTTCCAGTCCTTTCATTTCTGCTATTTACTCCCATAGCATCTCCCTGAAAAGAAAATTTAAAAATCTTAATGCAAAACAAAAAAGCAAGCAAACAAAAAAAAGACATTTCGCTCTTCTATCTTCCTGACTCTCCATCTCCTCTTCATTTCTCTTAGCTGCATTGGGGAGCTGCTGTGTGTCATGAAGTAGACCCTTTTGTCCACTCAGCTTTACTTGCAAATGCTCATTGTGTAACATGTTGTTGATCAAGTTCAAGGCCATTGGTTTCTGGTACACTGTCAATACTGAGATTTCTGATATCCTGCTGCTGTCCCAAGTCCTGGAGATCCTGCTGCTATGCTTCCCCAGGGCCAGTCCCTTCCCTCACTCCTGCAGATTGTAGATGGGGGTAGATGTCGGGGTGTGCCAACTCAGAGTCCTGGATATGGATCTGATGGTAGCTGATTTAATCAGTCTGGGCCACTGGGTCTGCCCACCTCAGGAAAGAGGCTGAGCCAGATCTCCCAGGCCTCTGGTACGGGATGGGGTCATCTCTCCCAAGTGTGGGGCCAGTCCTTCTGTTGCATTGGCCATCAAGGGGCAAAGTCAGCTCTCCCAGGGTAAGTAAAGGGATGTGTTGGCTCAACAAGGCCCTCAGATTTCAACACGTTTCCTATGGCCCCCTGCACTAATGTGCGCCATGGAGATGAAAACAGACCCCAGCTACAGCAGGACCATGTACTGAGACACGGCCCTTAGCTGCAGTTTGGGCCCGGACATCACACCGTGGTCCTGGGTGGCAGCGCCAACTACCCAGATCAGTATCGTCCCCCAGTGGCAGCATGACCTTTGGAGACCAACATGGTCTCAGGTGGCTGACCAGATCCCAGGTAGCACACAGCCCTTCAATACATGAGCTTCCAGTGACGTTTCAAATCAAACCATAACACACATACACACACATGTATGTATCAAAACAATGAGGTTCCTATGACCAAGGCTAAGGGCCTGAGTTGAACCCCCAGGAGCCACACAGTGGAAGGAGAGAACCTACCCCTAAAAGTTGTCCTCTGACCTCCATATGGTAGTGTGGCACTTGGGTGTCCCCCCAACACACAGAGAGAGCAAGAGAAAGAGAGAGCTTCTATATATGGGGGCTGGAGTGACAGCTCAGCAGTTAAGAGCACTTGAGGGAACCCAGGTTCGTGTCTCAGCAACCACGGAATGGGTCTCAGTGGTCCATAGTTCCAGGTTCAGGGTATCCAATACCCTCTTCCAGCTTCTTCACACACTACACACATGTGGTACTCAGACATACATAAAAACAAAACAATTCATACACATAAATAATAGAAGTCTTTGTTAAAAGAATTTACATCTACTTATAATGAAGGCACATGTGCCACACATGTACAGATCACAGAACAACTTGTAAGGGTCTGCTCTTGCCCTCCACCCTGTGAGTCCTGTAGATAAAACTCAAGAGCGTCAGATGATCCAGTTTAGCAGCAAACTGAGCCCATCCAAGAGCCAAGACCTGATAAGGAGGACCACCTTCCTCCTTCACCACCCCAAACGACCTAAGGCCACTCTGTGGTGTTCTAATAAGGTTCCCAATGCTTCACTTCCCAAGATGCCTGGCAGGGGTACTCGAAAGGGCACTGTAGCATTCCTCTTGTCTCATACACATTAAGCCCCAAAGCGTTAGCCTCAAAATCCTCTAGGCATGAAGAGGGCATGCACTACAAACAACAGCTAGGGCATTTTTTCTATCTAGGAAAGGCGGTACATTTGAACATTTTGGAAGAGATAAAAATGGAAATCTTTTCTCAGATAAGTCTATGTTAGTAAAATTAAGAAAATAAAAAAGAATTGGTTGCATCTTTTGAAAAAAAGAGGAGGAAAAAGAAGAAGCATTGAGTGAAATTTTTTATATGTAAAAGGAAAACTTCAAGGTTGGGGGGAAGGAGTGAGGAAAAGACCCAGGGGGGGTGTGAGTGTGTGGTGTGGGGGTATATGTAGGAAGTTGGCAATGGATTATAATAAAATTAGTTTAGAGATTCATTTTGTTTTATACAAGGCAAAGTTTGGTGCTGTGTGATTATAATTGAGCAAAGCACACTATGCATTACAGAAACTCAAAAAGGAGGAGGCAATAAATTTAAAATGTTACTAAATAAAATTTTAATGGATGTGGCTCTGTGTAGGACCTAATATTACCAGGAATTTAACAGTGCAAGACAGAACTATGCATGCAGGACTTCAAACCCACGGACTCCACAATGCATGTTATAGCACTGCACTGGGAGCCAGATGACTGCTAAATGAAATTTCATACAAAAACTGGAAAATGCATTTTCTTGATTTCCCCTTCACCCTCCAGCTCATGAGGTATACTCCAAGGACAATTTTTGACCATCCTCCAGGATTCACTATCTTAGTTTGCTCTTTGTTTGCTGTTTATTTTGAGACAGAGTTTAACTATCACCCCGGCTCTGAACTCACTCTGTGCCTCACGCTGACCTCAGACTTGCAGCAGGCTTCCTCTCGTAGGCTCCTATAGATGTGTGCCGCCATGTCTGGCCCCAAACCATGAAAAATCATTACCATCCAAGAAATCTGCCATCTAGTTCACCAATAACACCCCCAGAATTGAAAACAAAACTTGTTTTCCTTTTTTTAATTTTTAAATTTTTCTTTATAACGTATGGCGTGCTTCTCTCAATATAATCACACACTACCAAACTTTACCATAATTATCCATTCTATATGCCATCAAGTCCTTACAAAATAAGTTACTATGTAAGAAAATAACTTGACTGCACATTTGTAATGACTTACAGTGTAAGGACAAGTTAACTGCAAAAAAAACCCCTTTGAAATGCATTTGTAATTTCTAAGATAAAAAATCAGTAACTATGTTATATTTTCTTGACTCGAGATGCTATGACTAAGAATGGGAAGAAAACACAATAAGACGATTTAACTGGGAACCGTGCTGCTAAGACTGAATTAGAAAAAGCAATAGCAATACTTGCCTATTAAAAGAAAAGAGTATGTTTTCCAGTTTTTGTCTCGAAGTGAGAGAGGAACAGAGGGAAGAAAATGAACCTCATGTGTGAAGTACCTCTACAGTCATGATTTCCAACTCTGTTTTGCCAGGGCACACTTGAGGAATGGATTCCACAAACCACTGTGATCCTGATCCAACTTAAGATTAGGAGGACAAGAAATAATTCAGATCAAAGGGACAATGCCACACAAAAACAACAGAGACAAACCCAAGGGCCAAAGTTGGTCAGTTTGAGCAATAAAAAATAATTATTACTGTAGTTCATTAAGACACATTGGATGTATGAAAGAGTCATGTGTCCATATTAACAAAAATGCATAAAATTGGATAAAGATGATAAATTGAATAGCCTGTATTAGCTTTGAGTCCTTTAATCAAAAGTGTTATTATTTGGATTCACTTACCACCAGTGAGAAATACAGACTTTATAAGTATTAAACACATAATGCTTTCTGGCTCAGAGAATGATGGCAACAGAATGTTCTCTTAAGCTGTGATAAAGACATTAAGAATGGCCAAATCTCAGTCTGATGCGTTCTCAAATGTCCATGAGCCAGTTTATTTTCCATAAGATGAAAAAAATTGCAAGGTATCATTCAACTCAAAAGTTTCTATAGCAAGCTGTTATAAAATTTCTGAATGTATTAAAATCTTGTCAAGTGAGAAGGTATTTAAATATATGTGTATATATATATATATTTTTTCAGAGTTAAAATTCAAAATCCAAGTGACCAACCCAAATGGTAGAGTGCCCATTCTAGAACAGAACCAAGTCGTGTGCACAAATCTCATCCAGGGACTTGCTTCCATTCTACAAATGTAGATCAAGCTCTGAAATTCGAAGTTGATCACAGGGAAATGGCAGTAATTCTATGTGCACTTCACAGATTTAGAAACAAGTCAGTGTTCTATTACAAGGTATGAAATTCAAATTCCAGAAGAATATAAGTAGCATAATGCTATTTCAAGTTTGACTCGAGAATCTCTGCATTGTAATTCTTAGTAAGATAGGTATTTGTCTATGTTTGAACGTTTGGGTTTTTGGTTTGTTTTAATTCAAAAGTGAGTTTGCGGCCTTAATTCGCGTTTGTAAACGGGCGGGGTTGAGGGTGGGATTGCCAGGGGCTCCGATACTCTCCTGCTAATTTCGCCATTCGGAAATCCGGCTGGATGTAACCTGAGCTTCCTGCAGCGGCCCCGCCCCCCAGCTCCCCCGTCTTCAGGACTGCGCGTGCGCGAATGTAGCATTGCCTGTCCCACCCTCCCCCACCCCCGAGGGTCTTGAGCGTCGTCGTGACGTCTGTGGCGTTTCAAAGCCATTTCAAAATGTCTCCGGACGGTTACGCGACGACCCTGAGACGCACTAGCCTGTGGGGAAGGGCGGGGCTCTGCTCGGTGGCGGGGTCCTCCTCTGGGGACCCCCAAGGCCTCAGCCACCGGGCGGGTCCGACGGCGCCGCTCGACTTCCGGGACCCGGAGCAGGAAGGAAACGCCCGCGCGGCCCGCGACGGGGCGGGGCCGGCCTGTGCGCTCCGAGGGGCTCCGTAGGGAACCGCGTCCAGGGAGCTGTAGATTCCGTGTCTGTTGTTGCCTCTGCTAAACGTGCGACGTCTGCAGGTCCCGAAGTCTGCATCTGAGGGACAGAGGATGTGCAGCCTTCCAGGAGCGGTCTGGACCAGCGCAGCCTCTTCACAACTCTAGGTCGTACCTGCCCTGACCTTCAGGAGTTGCCTTTTGCCTGTGGAGATCACAAAGCCTTGTTGTATTTGATGAGATAACGTTAACGCTCCAATCCGTACATGGATACTGTGACGTGCTTTTACATCTTTAACTTGAAAACGAAAGTGCCGGGAAACACAGTTTAGACTTTTAACTTACAATAAAATGAATTTATTTAACCCCAGTAGATTATTTTTTAAATTAGTGCTCTTAACACATCTGTGTGTCTTACTTGGGATAAGCCCCCACACACCAGAGTTTTATTTCTATGAGTTTCATAAACAATAGTAGTTAAATGCCATCTATCATAAACCCTGAGCGAAGGAGTTTTGGAAATCTGAGTCTTCATCACAAGGCCGTGGTTGGCTGTGTTCAGCACCTTTTCCATGGGTGGAAACTGAGATGATGGGACAGTAAGCAACCCCATCCATCTAACCCCAGAGCCTTTGTAATTTATCTCCATATCCCAGCTTTCTCCACTCCTGAGATCTGTAAATATTTCATTTCTAAATGCGAGTTTAGTATTTACCCAAATGCAAGGTTTTGCTGAAAACATGATTCACGGCGAATGCACAAATCTCCAGTTCACTGCTTCCATCACTTGCTCATCTATTACATTTTGTAGCTGAGTGGTCTCTATTCACTCCTTGTTTCCTTTTATAGATATTTTAAACTACGACTGGGTTACACCACGATGAACCCATCATAGGTTAAAAATAACAAAATAGTATATAGACACAGTCAACGCTAAAGTTAATTAAAATAAGAACTTAGGTGTTGTAGAAAAGAAAATTGATAACGGTGGTTGTAATGGTTGTTCTGTCGCTTTAAGAGACAAGCCACGCCCACTCCCTCCCCCATCCACTGAGGCAGGCTGAT
>LOJH01068173.1:0-10133 GCA_001685095.1 Ellobius talpinus
AATAAATAAAAGAAAAAGAAAAGCAAAATACATTGGGAAAATGTGAAGTCCAGTAAGAAAACTGAAAAGCTATTTGAGATGGTGGAAAACAGATGTAAAAATTGAATTTAAGTCAATGAAATGTGGGAAAATCTTAAATTCCATATCACAGAAGCAAAGTCCAAGACGAAAAAGATGACCTAGATAATGATGTGCATGAACGACAGCAGCATGGCCAAAGAAATGTAGCTTTTATTGAAGGAAGAGAGAGACAGCTAGGAAATAAATAATTAAACTCCAAATAAAAGATGAGGTTTTGAGCTGAAGAAAGATTGGAGGTAAAAATTTTGATGGCTCATCAAGATAACAAGACAGTGTCTCTCAAATAAAAGAGATAAAACATTCACAGAACCTTGCAAGACTGTAAAAGGGAAGGAGCCAAATTAAAAATGGAAGAATATTGAAACAAACACTTCACAAAATATTTTTAAATTAACCAGTCAAACAAACACAGTAACCTACCCCACAACCCGTGGGAACTATCACTAGTAGGCAGTGGAGTGGTAATTAAGTCTACAATAAGCTATGAAACATTCCAGCTACGATGGCTCAGGACCAGCAGCACCGATGAAAGATGATGTGAAGGATGCAGAAATGAAGTTCTCACATTGCTGGTAAGAGTGAAAATGACCAAGCCATGATGGAAAAAGGTTCATGGTTCTCCAACGACTAACCAGTGTCTTAGCATATGTCCAATACGAGACATGAAAAGCCAGAGTCCCCAAATCTATAAAACATATTTTATAGCATTAATAGTTTAGCTGTTAAAGACCCTGAACAAGCAACAGTCTGATCATCAATAAACAAGAGAATGAAATACCAATTGTGAGCGTTCACAAAAAAGAATATTACAATATTTAGAAAAGAAAGGAGGGCTGGTAGAAACATATTTCATATTAGATAAACTGTAAAATCACACAGAAGAAAGGGACAACTAGACAACTTTATTTTATAAAATTCTAGAATAATAAAAAGCAATAGATATAGTTAAAATCAAATTGTAATTATTTCTGTCTTGGATTTGGTTAATTGGGAGTGGGCACTTGAGAATGATCCAAGGCAACAAACCTGGTGAAATGGATATCAACGTTCATGGAATTTATTTTATGCTAAAAGCTTGGTTAGTAGTTAGTGGATCATGGAGTTTCTAATCACACCAGTGGATAAATCTGTTGATGGAGTCATAGCTGAAAGTCCTTTCAGCTTGGCTGAAGGAAGTAGGTCACTGGAGGGATGACTGTGTAAGATCTGTCTTTTCCCTTGCCCTTCTTATCCTGTCTTTCCCCACCTCCTGTTTCCTGAGAGGATTCTTTCCCCCAGCACACCTCCCCATGGTGGCATACTACCTTCCTATCCGTTCACTCAGCAATAATAGAGACAAGTGGCAGTTTTCTGTAGCCTCTAGAACTGTCAGGTAAAATACATTTTTCCCCCTTCCCTACCTTTCCCCATAAACTGTCACAGTGGTGAAAAGTGGCTAAAATAAGTGTTGATGCCTGAACAGTTTTGTGTGCTACTTTATTTAAATTATGTATCGACAGAAAGTGGGTGCAAGCACCAATGTAATAAAAAGAAAAATGTTACAATGGTTGGATAGCATAGGAAAATTTATTCTTTTTGTGTGTATGTGTTAACTGTATATGTAAGTGTGTGCACTAGTTTATAGAGCCCAGAGGTCAACCTTGTATACCATTTCCCCTTGATTTTTGAGGCAGAGTAACTCAGTGGGACCCGAGGCTCATGAATTAGATTAGAATGTCTAATTACTGAACACTAGGAATGTCCGTGTTTCCACATTGCTTGTTCTGGGATTACAAGTGTGTCCACTGTGGATTTTTCCCATTGACATTCTAAGGGTCATGGGGATTGACTTTGGGTCCTTATACTTGTGTTGCAAGCAATAGCAATAGCAATAATCTCTCCAACTTCCCCACCAGTTTTCAACAATGCAGATCTCCTATGAATTTAGTAACAAGCACTTGAATAGGGAAAAAGAAACCTAGGAGGCGATAAATTGGTGTTTTTCTCTGGAAGATGCATCTGTAATGATGACTGTCTAAACTTTTCTCTGTGTTACAACAGAAAGTTTTATGCAGTTGATCTGTATTCAAGGACTGGATCTGTGCATTGGCCAACTGCAGGTCAGAAACATTGAGAGAGAAGCGGCACCTGCATGGCTGTCTTCCTGAGAAATGCAGTATAGTAACTACTTATATAAAACATTTTAGTAGTTAATATAAGTATTCTTGAGATGTCTTACATGATATGGCACCCTAGGACTTGAGAGATGGCTCAGCAGTTAAAAGGACTCAGAGGTCTTGCAGAGAGAGAACCTGGGTTGCCTCCTAGCACCCGCACAGGGCTTCACAACTGTGTGTAACTGTAACTTCCGTTCCAGGAGCTTCAATGACCTCTTCTGGCATCTGTGTGGATGCACATACATATGTCCAGGCAAAACACCCTGACATGGAACGTAAAAATAAATAAATCTTAAAGAAAAAAATTAAATATATGGGATGGTATCCACAGATTACATGTTAACACTCTTCTATTTCATACAAAGGACTTGAACTTCTGTGGATTTTGGAATCTGTGGAAGGTCTTATTGCCAAAGCCCCACTTTTACTATGGGCTGATTCCAATGGGCTTAAAAAAAGCAGAGAGATGCAGCAAGCAGAAATAAATACATTTTTTGAGTAGGAAAAACGAGGCTATTTGTGACTAGATAAGATGGTGTCCATTGTACAGTATAGATGAACTTATTGCAGACTGTTACTTTTATGTCTTGTTTCTCTATTGCATTTTTGACATGAATAAGAAGGGCCTAGATTGTTTATGGAATGATTTAGTGATCTCTCCAGGTTCTCATCTGTCATCCTTGCTCTGTATTTCATAAGATGCTGACATACTCTGAGTAAGGCTTGACCTTTGTTGATTTGTGGGTAGATGAATTTTCTTTCCAAAATTCTTGTAGCTTTTCAATTCTTTGTTCTAGATATTTAAAATATTTTAATGAGAAAAGTAACTCAATGCCATGTGCCAATAAACAATGATATAGAAGTTGGTACTATGGATGTGCCAGTCTGAGTCCAGACTTATTGAAATCATCATATAATTGAAACTGCATAAGAAATATATTCAATTATCATACTATTAGCTTTATTTTTGGAGTAATGGAGAAAGCATTAAGCTTTACTTTGTCTTTCAGAAATAATTGTATAAAATTATTTTAAATTATTTCTTTTGAGATATAATAAACTATTTCTTATACTAAATTTTAGCAACCAAATGGTGCAATGCTTCTAAGTGCTCTTAATATACTCATGCACTGGCTGTCCTTCCACCAGCCTCTGCCCCAAGGCTACCCTCTGTGGCTCAGCCTGTGATAATAGAACAATCCTCCTCTGAGAGAAGGCAAAATGATAAGCTTCTTCATGAAGCTAGGAAAGGGCCCTGGAGGGACACCAGGAGAGATATGGCTCTTGGTTTCTCTAACATCTCTTCTGAAGGTCCCTGCGGTTTGAGTTGACTAAGGTATCTGGCAGCTCTCTGTGGTACCTCCTTTGCATCCTGGAGGATAATTGCCTAGGATGGTTCCCAATACAGACTCCCAGTGGAGGACTTCCTCACACAGTGGGTTCCATTGAACCCTTTCCAATCTAGCCTGGTACACTGGCATTTGGAAGTAAGAGTTCTAGTTTAGATTCTCTTTCCTTTGCACTGGATGTTGCATGTGATGGTCAATATTGATTATCAGCTTGATGGAAACTAGAATCACCTGTGTGGAACAAACTCTGGAATAGGTTAATTGATATGAGAAGTCCCATCTTAATGATCATTTGAAAGTTATTATTACCAGCTGTTTAGGATACTAAGGAAATACAGATTAGTAATTAATCATCTAGTATAACTGAAGTTGTAGTCACATTAGGTATGTTTTCAAGGTCAAACAAGGATATATTTTAGATAGACAGGTCATATTCAAACATTTCAGAAATATACAGAGTATGGTATTTAAGATGTTTTAATAACTGGGTGGTGGTGACACACCTTTAATCCCAGCACTCAGGAGGCAGAGCTAGGTAGATCTCTGTGAATTCAATGCCAGCCTGGTCTAGAAGACTAGTTCCAGGACAGCTAGGGCTGTTACACATGAAAACTGTCTCAAAAAACAAAGTAAAACAAAAAGATGTTTTAATAACACCGGTTCCATTTTATGACAATGAGACATGTCTGCTCCTGGTAGCAGCAATCTAATTCAGAAAAAATAATGGTCATTGAAGAAATGCCACATGGAGCTTACTTTTTTGTGGCAATAAAATGCCCTTGCCTCAAAATAAAAGAAAATATGGAGACAATTACATCGTTTCTGTAGTACCTTAGTGTGTTTTCACTTAGTTGTTTCAGCTGCATTTTTACACAGGTATTTTACACGCTGTAACAAAGGAAGCCACACAATTATCAGTTCTTCTTTTGTTACCTTCAAATGCAACCTGTAGATTCTAGAGACAAACACTGTGCATGTTTCAGCATAAGCAGAGCAGTCTGTTAGAGCATTTCATGTGGACGAGCAGCTTCATATTTATGCACTTTATTTCAGTGAAGAGAAAAACCTATCATGGGGTTTTGTCCACACTTAATAATGTCTTCTGGACTGTCTTTAACAAAATTCCAAGCAAATACCCAGGCAGACTGTGAAATAACACAGTTTCTCTTTTTCTTCAAGTACATGAAATTACATATTCACAAATGTATATACATTTCACATGTATTTGTCTATTACAATTATGTTAATAGTGATCCTAGGTTACTCGGTCAAATTTCATTGCTTCCTTTCAAAGTACATTAAAGTGGTGGTGCTGTGCAAATATTGTGTGCAGGAGGAAGGAAGAGTAGAGAGAATGAAATATCAAATGCTATTATTTTAGTGTCTCCCTTCCCTCTGTAGTGTTTATCTATTTGGTGTTCAAGGGGGGGTGACTTCTAAAGTGTTATTCATGCTGATTTATGTTATACTGTTTGCATAAACTTCTTTACGTAATGCAGATTAAGAATACAAGTATAAATTTGATTTTGACTTTGAGATGAGGGAGCATCCCAGTGAATATACCAGTATTAAAATTATATCCTATAAAGAATTTATGCTAACATGTAGATAAAATGTCTTTATTTAATGGACTCCAGGATAAATAGAGGTCATGTGAATTAATTCCTGAAAGTGTAAAGGATGCAAGGAGTAGACTGATACTGTATAAGTAAGAATCCCAATACTCATGAATTCAACTTTTCAAGAACACCATGTGGATGATATATATCATTATTGAGTTCTGTATCATTACTGACAATGCTTACTTCTGTGGTTTAAGTGAACCCAATACATTTTTGTTGCCAATAAAACAAGATACTAAATGTTTCTAGGTAATATTTTACAAGTAAAAATGAATGAATTAAAGGGCAAACTGTGACCCAACAGGCTTCACTACAACTTCCACAACAAGGTCCTCTCCCACTCTCTTGGTTTGTTTGTTTGGTTTTTTTCTGTTAAGCTTGGTTTTGTTTGAGGAGGAGGTTGGCAAGGGCAGAGGACAAATGTGAGGGAATGGGAAGCTAAATGGAATCAGAATGCATGATGCGAAATCCACAGAGATTCACTAAAAGCTAAAAAAAAGGAAAATGTTAAATATGTGTATTTTTACACAAAATGAGAAGGAAAAAGAAAGCACCAAGAGACTAAAATAAGCCTGGATGTTTGGGAGAGGGAAAAGAAAATCATGTTCATGACCACTAAGCCTTTAGCTACAGGGTATCTACTTTTTCATCTTTTGTTTTGATTATCGTTTTACATTGACACTTATTTCTAAGTCCCAGTCATTTTCAGTTATTCTGTCCAGGGCTCATAAAAATATGGTTTGTATTTGAGAAAAAGATTTTCAGGTGCATCATTTAAATTGATTTCTGAAAAACATAATCCATGACCAGTCACCTGCATTGACTCACACACATGGGCGTGTGGTCGGCACTGGGTGTGCACTGATAGTCTATTGTGAACTGGGGGTGAATTATAAAGCCTTGCGCTCAACAGACTTATAGTTCACAAATTCAGAGTACATGGGCACATCTGAGAGGCATCACGAAATAATTCACCATAGTTAAATTTGTCTAACTGAAGAAATTTTCCAAAAATAAACTTTCAAGGAAGCAAAGTCTACCGTTTGAATTTCTATTAACGTCAGTATGGTTTTTAACTCACCACAGTGTGACAAGTCATTTTTAGGCAGTATTTCAATTACTCCTCACAACATACCGAAGAGATAATATTAATCTCACTATCTTCTAAGAAGAAATTACAACCAAATCATTGACACTACTAGTAATAGCTTTAGGTTATATAATTTGTGATATCTCGAAGAATATTTAAATATGAAAACTTCAAAGAACAAGTAAAAATCATATAAGTTTTTGCCTATCCTCACAGTTTATGTTAAACTATTTATTAAATTCATTCTATATATGAAAAATACCATATTCTACAAGTTATAACTATGTTCGACTATCTTACAATCTCTCCCTGTGAAAATGAATCCATTTGATTGTTCATTTAGTTTTTTTAACATATACTCCATTTAGATAACATGTTGTTTAAGTATGTATGATGCATACAACATGTCAGAATTATTAAATTCAGGTACACAGATAGTGCCGATGAGACATAGGAATTTAGGTTATGTTTGAGAAAGCACCTGAAGATGGCATTGCCATCATTTTCTGCTGCTGTAATGTTGCTAGGCTATAACACCAACTTTGATACCCACGCATTGGATCAATCACAGTGCACAGTTGTAGAGCTCTGCTCCAACAGATACAGCTACAACACAACTTTCCACATCTAAGGTTCAAGCATCGTTGTGGAAGAGGGACGGGATAAATTATAAGAACAAGAGATTGGTGTGAGATGGTGTCTCCTAGAAATTTCGAAAGCTATATCCATAAAGTCTCAAAAATGGCTGCCTAAATATTATCTGACAAAGGATGACACCAAGGAACCTAATAACATGGAAGGGGGAAAGCTTCCAGTATCTCGACGCCAGAGAAAGAACTACAGGAAACAAAAAAATGTTGAGAGCTAGAGGAATTATCCAACAAGAAGTGTTATTCCCTGAAACCATACACAGGAGTAACATTATACAGGAGGAACAGGAACATTAGTCAGATTGGGCATGTCGTAGTTATGTATTTGTGTGTGTATGTGTGAACAATTCAATGGAAAGAGGACACGCATTTGAAAGAAGGCAAGGGAGAAGTGCATATAGGGGATTGAAGAGCGGAAAGGGAAGAGGTAAATGATGTCAGTACATTACAATAAAAATTAACTGGGTGGTTGTGGCACATGTCTTTAATCGTAAAACTTAAGAGGAAAAGGCAGGCAGATCTCCATGAATTTGTCTGTCTGGTATACACAGCCACTTCAAGGATAGTCAAGGCGACACAAGGAAACCCCGTCTTGAAAAACAAAAACAAACAAACAATAAAAGAAAAAATATGTTTAAAACCTTGTACTTTCTTTAAAACTTTAAAGATTATATAGGGATAACAAAATTAGTGGAGGATTCCCTCGCAGGCCACCTTTTCCCTACTGTAACAGGCATCTACGATCTAGATCATAAATCAATTGCTTATTAATTATACTTTGACTTCTCGGTTTACTCTTCAAGACCATAACATAATGAATGTCTTGAGAAAACACAGCATGAATGAGATATCAGGGTTCAAAGATATCTATTTCTTTTATCCATTGTAGGCTCATGGCTATGGATCCTTTAAGAACACAAGAAGATGGGACTCCTGATTGTGAGAATAAATGGGTCTTTGACTCTTGCCTTATTTTTGGGCTCTTTTTCTCCTGTTGGGTTGCCATGTCCAACTTAAAACAGTTTTGTTTCATCTTATCATGTTCTTTTCTAATGAGAGACAGAAAGGAAGTGGATCTGGAGGGGAGGGGAGAGGAGGGAGGTCTGGGAACAGTGGAGCGGAGGGAAAATATAATCAGAATATATTGTGTAAGAAAAAAATCTATTTTTTATAAAAAAGACTCTAACAAGAGGAGAGTACACAATTTAACTTTTTTCTTTTTCTTTCTTGTATTGGGAGGTGGCAGAAAAAACAATGTAAGGAAATGAAAACCTCAATAATTGGTGGAAATGTAGGTATTTATGGTTTGTCTTCATGAAATGGAGAAAATCCAGGAGGAATATGATGTGCTGAAGGTACACAAAAATCACCTAAGTAAGACAGATACAATTAATATTTTCTATAAAACATTAAAAGAACACACTAAGTTAATACATCTTAGAAATTTTCTGTTTTGTCAGATGAACATTGTCACTCTATTAAATATATGGAATATTTCATCATAACGGGTAAGCCAATTTATGCAGTCACTCCAAGATATGATAGGCATATAGGTTGTGTTAATCTTTCTTTGTAAAAATCAATAACATAATATATATCTTGCATCATTAATGACTACACTCCAGGTGCAGTCCTTCTTTTAGCTAAATAGATAAAGTTGATGTGGAGCTGAGTGACATTTTGAATGTTAATTAAACTAATATCTCCCAAGAGATTATACTATTTTTGTACTACTGCAAACACCTTTCTTTATACAGTCCACAGCCACACATTGTGAAACTCTCCTTTGTCTTTGCTCTTCAAATGAGCAAGGTTATGTCTGAGTATTATGATAATGTTTATTGCCTTATTATTAATAGTGCTGTTCACACTTTCATATGATTTTTATCTGTTTCCAATTTTCTTTGGTTCTTAATCATTGCCTAATTTTATATTTGATTCTTTACTGATAGGAACACATTAATATGCTGGTGGTTGTAAGTATTGTGAACTTTTCTTTCTATTTTTCCAGTATTAATATATTGTTTATGGAACCGAAGTTTAAATGCATTTATGATAATTTATTCTTATACTAATACTTTGGAATTTATCTTTCTAGTGTTCCTTATAAATGCTCTATGATGCGCAACATTATTCTGCAGTTTTTTCCAGTTATTTCTTACAGTGTAGAGGTTTGAGTTTTTATAGTTAACTTGAAAACTACATGAAACAAATTTTGTGTATAATCAAAGAGAAGTTATTTTGCTTTCTGTAAGTTTCAACTTTATTTCTCCAAAGAAATTTATAATTTTGCTGTTTTCAAATGAGTTTAAAGGATTTACTACAAATTCAGGAATGGAGGTGTGGTTTGGGTATGTCTCCAAGACTGCAAATCTGAATGGGGTTTGGTTGGGAGCTACTACTCCTTGCTTTAAGAATTGCTTACATATAAAAATTATTTTGATTATTCCAGGAAATACTTTCCATAACCAATGTTTAGTCTGTCTTCTGATTCGTGCACAGCCTATTGTACATTTCAGCTTGGTAGCTTGTTACTCATCCAGTTCTCCATTCCATATGAGATCAGGGCCTAGTATCCTAAATCAATTTCATGCATTCATCTTTTAAATCAAACTTCTAGCTATTAATATAAACAGAGAAATAGATATTTTCTATTTGTCCTGCCTCCCTGGATTTGTACTTTCATTTTCTCTCCAAATCTTTCTCAATAGATACCTTTTACTTTCCAAAGAATTAGCTGTACAAATATTAATCAATATTTTTGGCACTTAATGGCTGGATAATTTTAGAAAGTATGAGCCATGTCATTTTCAGGAAAGACACATTTTTAACCCTCTGAAAATATATTTTATAGTAAGCATTTTCTATCTTATTTAATTACTATATGCTCTGTATGAGATAATTTAATTGAAATGCTTGTGAGTTTCCTTATAGCCCTGAATAATACTTCTTAAACTGGTCTAGACCAACAAACTATCATCTTAGATGTGAGAGAAATGCCAAGTTTTGGATTTAATTTAATACACAGTACTCTACATCACAAGGAGTTGAAGTGAACCAACAGGCTCCCAGCCGGTTCTGGCAGCATCTCAAGTTGGGAGTCGGAATCCGGACATGTCGTCACTTTCCAGAACTGGAGGATCAAAAGAGTAGAAGGGTATCTAATTTCCTGCTCCCATATCCAC
>LOJH01068174.1:0-10133 GCA_001685095.1 Ellobius talpinus
ACTGTACTAAGTGAGGTAACCCATACCCAAAAAGATGAATATGGTATGTACTCAGTCTATGTTTAAAAGACTCTTGCACCAGATTTCAGAAAAGACCTGATCCTGTTTTAATATGGGGTCCAGGGCATGTCTGTGGTTTTTCACAGGGAGAGAATAAAGCAAGATGGCTTCCAGGACATCTGGTCTGATGTGTTACTGATCAGAAAAAGGTTAGGGCTTATCTGAGAGAAGTTTGGCATTGCCAATGAGTCCTTATATTTGATATGTTTAAAAGGAAAAATTTGGGTTTTGGTTGCAACTAAAACCTTTTAAAGCCATCCTAGACCAATATAAAAAGGCAATTCCACCTCTGGTCATCTTCCACTCCTCTTTTAGGAGATATTGTAGCCATTGGAGTATATGTATCCCAAAACATTGTCTGCTTGTATATGATTGTCCAGTTGTCTATGAACTCTCTCAATGGAAAGTTGCCTCAGAGGTATATAATACCTAGCTTTGCACCCTCCCTTAACCCTTTATTTACAGAGTCTAATAGTCAATTACAGGTAAGATCTTTTTCCCTCTAGGCAATCTAAGACACAATGAGCATGACAAAATGTATGTACCAATGACAGGTAAGTCTGTAAAGTGGAAGAAGACAGCTTAAGACAGGCACAGTCGTTTGTCCTGTAGAAGAAGCACAGGCTTTATTAAATGAATTAAAAAGAGAGGAATATGTGGGGGCCCACAGAAGTCGATTCATTCTACCTTGGCTGAAGGTCAGAGAGTTTAAGCCTACTCTTGCTCTTTCACGGTTACTGACAAGATGGCTGACTTAAGGTGTGGCTACAAGATATCTTGACCCAGAATGTGGTTACATGAGAAGGCCCACAGAGCTGTTCCACCATGACCAAAGGTCACAGAATTCATGCCTATCCCTGCTTCTTCGAGGATATGATAGGAAGTTTGATCCAGGGAAGGGGTGCCTATAGGATACTTGGTCTAAGGAGTAGTCACTGCATGTCCTGCCTAAACAACCAAATGCTTAACTCAGGATATGGCTGCTTGGTGTTTCCGATATTAAAACAGGTAATTGATTTATTTGCTCTTGTACCATGTTAATGCAGTCTTTTTCCTTCTTACCCCCTTTTGGTTTGGGGTATATAAGCATATGGAAAATAAACATGGGCAGATTCAGTATTGGGATTGCCTTCCCAATTTTACTCTGCAAAATCCCTGTTCCTTTTTCTTTCATATCTCTGTTCCTCCTATCTAATATTTCTAACCTACAAGCTCCTACCCTGGAACATGTGAGCCCTGTTGAGGCTGGAACCCCACAACTATAATTATCATAATGAGTAGCACAGAAAAGTTAATTTTATGGTGGCATGACTCCTGTGGATTTTGGAACTGGCTAATCATGGTGTTTCCAGGCATGAAGTAGATAAGAAGGCTACTGTATTTGTGTTTGATCCATATGTGCAGAGAAATTTTCAAACAAATGGAGGAAATGCTACACTGAATCATAAGAAGGAATCTTAGCCAGTGAACAAATTTCCAGATATGAGCCAGTTTGCAGACCCTGAACTCCTTGAATGAAAGGAAAACCAAGTCCCCAAGGTAGATAGACAAGATCAGAAAAGAAACTCAACATAAAATATAATAACAAAACATTAAATGTACAAAAAAAGAAAGGATATTAAAAATGCAAGGGAAAACACTATGTTACACATAAAGGCATGTTCATTAGAATAACTCATGACTTTTCAATGGAAACTCTGAAAGTCGTAAGAACCTGGATGGATGTTCTTACAAGCTCTGAGAGACCACAGACACCAGTCCAGTCTATATACAGCAAAACTATCTATTACAATTGACAGAGAAAAAAAGATTCTGTTATATAAATTGGAGCAATTATATTCACTAATGCAGCTTTACAGAAGACACTAAAAGGAAAACTTCAGTCTCAGGAAGTTAACTGAAATCAAAATGACATAAGAAATAAATAATCAAGAAGGGGAACCCCCACACCACCACAACAAAACAATATAAATAAATAAACACTGCTCATTAATAATTCTCAATATTTAAGGGTTCAATTTACCAACAAAAAGAAGGAAATTAACAGATTGAATTTTTAAAAAGGGCTTATCTTTATGCTATAGATAAAAAACATACCTCACCATCAAGGATGGACATCACCTTAGGGTAAAAGAATAAAAAAGAGTATTCTAAGAAAATAGAGACAAGAAAAAAGCAGAAATAGCTATTTAATATCCAACAAAGTAGACTTCAAACCAAAACTAATCAGAAAAGATAAGGAAGGATATTGCATATTCATTAAAGGAAAAAATCCACCAAGAGAATATTATAACTCTAAACATTTATGGGCCAAACAAAATGGAACTCAAGTTCATAAAAGAAATATTAAAATCACATATTAACCTCACACAGTGTGGTATTGGGTAACTAGGGTATTTACTCTTGCCAATAGACAGGACATTCAGACAAAAAATAAATAACAGAGTAATGCTGGCATTAGATAATATCATAACTAAAATGGATCTAACAGACATCTACAAAACATTCCATGCAAACATTAAACAGTATACTTTCTTCACATAAGCTCATGGAATATATTTTTAAGTTGACCACATGTTAGGATACAAAGCAACACTCAACAGATAGAAGAAAGCTGAAATAACACATCCTGCATTCTATCTGATCACCATGGATAAAAGCTGGATATCAAAACAACAAAAAAAGAGAAAGTACACAAACTTATGGAAATTGAAAAACTAAATACAAAATAAAAAATTGGTCAAGAGAAAAATCAAGAAGGAAATGAAAAGCTTTTCAAAATTGAATGAAAAATGGTAACACAATATACACAAACCTATGAGACACAACGAAGGCAGTTCTAAGAGACAAGTTCACAACACTAAGCTCCTACATTAAAATAACTAGAGTAATCTTATATTAGTAACTTAATGACATATCTAAAAGATTAGAAAAACAAGAATAAATAATATGATACAGTCAGTATAGAGAAATTAAACTCATGGCTAAAATTAAAGAAATAGAAACCAATCAATACGAAAAAGTCAATGAAGTGGAGAGATGGTTCTCTAAGAAAATCAACAAGACTGACAAACCCTTAGGCAAATTAGTCTAAAGATGGAGAAAGAAATCCCAAATGAATAAAATTAGAACTGAAAAGATTTTACAGCAGACACCTAGAAAATTCAAAGAATCAAAAAGACATACTTTAAAAAAATGTTTCCACCAAACTGAAAGACCAAAAAGGAATGGGACAAGTTTCTTGATATGTGTGACCTACTAAAATTAAACCAAGATGAAATAAGCAATTTAAACAGAATCATAACCCCTAGTGAAACAAAAGTTGTAACTAAAATTCTCTAAAACCAAAGAAGCCCAGAGCCAGGTGAATTCAGCACAAATTTCTACCAGACCTTCAATGAGCTAACACTAACACTCTCCAAATTATTCTGCACAATAGAAATTGAAGAAAGATTTCTTAATCTACCAAACACATTAATACCCAACAAAATTGAAAATTATAGACCAATATTTCTTATGAAGATAGATTTAAAACATCTCAATAAACTGCTTTAAAGCCAAATTCAAGAACACATCAAAATGATTATCTACCATGATCAAGTTAGCTTCTTCTAAGAGATTCAGGGTTGGTTCAACATATGTAATTAATGAACATAATGTACTATATAAACAGACTGCAAGACAAATCTTCATCAAAAGATGAAGAAAAGGCCTTTGACCAAAACAATATCCCTTAATGATAATTGAGACCATAGATATAAAATAATAAAAAGAAACTCACATCAGGCCCAAAACCAGGAGAAAAACTCAAAGCAATTCCACTAAAATCAGGAACAAGACAAGGATGCCCACTTTCTCTATATCTATTCAATATAGTGCTTGAAGTGTTAGTTAGAACAACATGACAACTGAAAGAGATCAAAGTATCCTTATTTGCAGTTGATATGATTTCACTCATTAAATACCCTAAAAGACTTCACCAGGAAAGCTAATAAATGCATTCACCAAAGTAGCAGTATAAAAAATTAGTGTACAAAAATCAGTAGCCTTTCTATATGCAAATGACATACACAGTGAGAAAGAAATTATAGAAACAATACCTTGTACAACAGCCTCAAAAATACTTTAGGATGACTCTAATCAAGCAAGTGAAAGACATGTATAACAAAAAACTTTAAAGCACTGAAGAAAGAAATAGGAGAAGACACAAGAAGACGAAAAAATCTTCAAGTTCATGGACCAGTAGGATTAATATAGGTGAAATACCCATCTTACCAAAAGCAATTGACATTAAATTCATGAGCAAGTCTTCACAGAAATTGAAAGTGCAATCTTTAAAAAGAAACACTAAAATCTCAGCACAGCAAAAAATAACCCAGAATAATAAATGAACTGCTGTAGACATCATAATCCCAGATTTCATGTTGTACTACACAACACTAACAAAAATACTACATGATATTAACATGAAAGCAAACATGTTAACCAATGGAATGTAAATGAAGATTCAGAAATAACTCCACACACCTATAGACAACTTACTTTTGGACAAAGAAACAAACAAGTACACAATGGAAAAAAAAGACAGAATCTCCATCAAATGGTGCTGGTCAAACTGGATGACTGATTAGTAGAAGAATGAAAATAGATCCATATCCATTACCCTGCCCCAAACTGACCTCTGAACAGATCAAGGGCCTCAATGTAAGACCAGATACCCTGAATCTGATAAAAAGAGAAAGTAACAGGTGATGGTGGCACACGCCTTTAATTCCAGTACTCAGGAGTCAGATGCAGGCAGATCTCTGTAAGTCAGAGGCCACCCTGATCTACAAAACAAGTTTCAGGACAGTCAGGGCTATTGCACAGAGGAAGTCTGTCTTGGAAAACCAAACTGGGGTCAGGGTGAATAACAGACAAGTGAGAACCAAACTTGAATTATTGGCACAGCAAAAGACTTTCTGAGCAGGAAATCTGATAGCACAGGTACTATGAACAGCAATTAATGAATTGGAGGGACCTCATGAAGTTGAAAAGTTTCTGCATAGAAAAGGATGCCATCATTCAAGCAAATCAGCAGCCTGGAGACAGGGTAAAGACTGTTACCAATTATATATCTGATAAATGGTTAGCATCTAGATTATATAAAGAACTGGAAAAAAACCTGAACATCAAGAAAACAAATAACCCAGTTAAAAATGGGGTATAGAACTAAGCAGAGGGTACTCTTATACCAAAACACAATGTGTAGGCAGAGGCAGCTTGCTGGTTTCCCAGCTGCCCAGATCCGAAATAATCACACGGAAACCATATTAATTTCAACACTGCTTGGCCTATTAGCTTAGAATTCTTATTAACGAACTCTTACATCTTAGATTCACCCATTTCTATTATTCTATATATTGCCACGAGGCTCTTGGTTTACTGGTAAGGTTCCCGGCATCTGTCTCCTTTGACAGCTACATGACATCTCCTTGACTCCGCCTACTTTTCTCCTCTATCTCTGCTTGGAATTCTCACCTTGCTCTATTCTACCCTGTCATAGACCCAAAGGAGGTTCTTTATTAACCAATGGTAACAAAACACATTCCCAGCATCCAGAGGGGAATCCCACATCACAAATGGCTGTAAAAACTTTAAGAAATGTTTAACAGCCTAGCCATCAGGGAAATATAAATGAAAACAACTTTGAGATTTTATCTTACCCTAGTCAAAATGGAAAAGATCAATACAACAAATGATAGTACATGCTGATGAGGATACAGGGAAAGGGAATAACCTATTCATTGCTGGTAGGAAAGCAAACTAGTACAGCTTGTATTGCTGTGAATGTGAAAGTTCCCACTGAAGGTGAGAGTCAGTATACCTCAAGATCCAGCTTTAGTACTCTATGCCATATATCCAAAGGACTCCACATGTTACTAAAGAGATTTTTGTTCATCCCTGTTCATTACTGCTGTATTCATAATAGATAAAAATTGGAAACAGCCTAGATGTCCATCAACTACTGTATGAATAATGAAAATGGGGTATGTTTACATGATGGAGTGTTGGTGGACTGTTGAGGAAAATGAATTATAAAATTTGCTGGTGAACAGATGGACCTAGAAACAATGACTCTGAGTGAAATAACCCCGACCCCAAAGAGCAAATATTTCATGTTTTCTCTTATAAGTCAATGTTACCTTTTAAGTTTTTGATATGTGTGCTATAATCAAAATGACCTTTGCAGTTAGATATTTAATAAAAAAACAGAGGAAGAGAGGATCTCCCCCCAAAAAAGGAAAATAAAATATAGTGTTATAGAGATATAAAGTTAAATTCAGACTAGGATTAAACAGAGGGGGTGAATGGAAGTGAAGGGTAAAGGAGAAAATATATGGAGCAACAATTATCACTAAAGGCCTTTTGAAAAACCATATGGAAATCTACTGCTGTGGAAGCTTCCTAAAATACATATATGAAAGAAATTTAAATGGAGTTATATGATAGGAGAGACAATGACTTAACTATACATCTATTGCCACCAAGTAAAACCTACAATGCAAGAAATGGGTTACACCTTGTTGAGTCTTTAGCCAAAGGCATCCCATGGAATTGCCTCCACCAACATCATAGACAACTACCAAGACTGTTGGTTACTCTCCTCACCCTCATGATAAGGCCCATTGCTCAAGACAACACTGTAGAAAGGAGGTCATTAGTTAGTTCCCAGCCACTCAGACCTGAAATAATCACACAGAAACTGTACTAATTAAATCACTGGTTGGCCTATTACTTAAGCACATTGCTAGTTGGCTTTTACATCTAGAATTAACCCATCTCCATTATTTTATATTTTATCATGAGGCTTGTGGCCTACCAGCAAGGTTTCAGCATGTCTGTCTCTGGTGGCAGCTCCATGGCTTCTCTTGGACTCCGTCTCCTTTCACCCAGCATTCAGTTTAGTTTTACCCACCTAGCTCTACTCTACCTTATCAGGCCAAACCAGTTTATTAACCAATAGTATTCACAGCATACAGAGGGGAATCCCACATCACAACACTTAGTCATGGGCTATGGAGAAGTCCAGTTGTTACCCAACTAGGTGCTTCACTCCTACTGATTAGCATTCATGGTTCTTAAAGGTACTGTGTACACTTCTGAAGGAGAAAGGTAGTCACCAATATCACCCCCATACAAACACTGTGACCTACATCTTACCCTCTAGAGAGCAGAGAAGAGATACGGTCACGATGAGCAGTGTGCTGATTTTTGTTGCTGGATTCATGTTGGATGGTAGAAGATGGCTGGAGGTAAAGGATGACCACTCAGTCCCTTTATAAAGCTGGAAAACAGGAAGAAATCTCCAACATCAGCACAGGGAGGAAATGCCCTTTCTATTTACTTTTGAGAAACCATATGTACAGTAATGTGGGAAGTAGAGACTGCCCAGCTGCCTAGCTACAGTTGAATCAGATGGCTTCCCCTGCCTATTCTCATCTTCTGTGTGTACAAGTGTGTGTGAGATACAGTTTTCTGGTGTTTCAGTAACTTCTCTCTATACATATAAAAAATTGTTTATTTTATACTTTGAGTGACGTGTCTTCAGGAACACCAGAAAGGGAATCATATTCCGTTACAGATGGTTGTGAGTCTTCATGTGGTTGCTGAATTCAGGAACTCTGGAAGAGCAGCCTCTGCTCTTAACCACTGAGCCATCACTCCAGCCCTCTCTGCATATATTAAGTAGGAAATTCCTGATCATCCTAGGATTAGGAAACAGTAACTCAGAATTCCAAGGATTCCAGAGAAGGAACATGTAACACAAGGATTTCCTGCACAGTTTATTCTAGTGTTGGAGCATTATCCAGTCTGAGTCATAGGAAAGGGGGAAGTTTGAACCTAAAAGTCTACACACAACTCCCTAGCTCCTGTCCTTTTTTTTGCCTTTTTGAGAGAGCGACTCTCTGTAGCTTTGGAGCCTGTCCTGGCACTCACTCTGTAGACAAGGCTGGCCTCAAACTCACAGAGATCCACCCGTCTCTCTCTGCCTCCTGAGTGCTGGGATTAAAGGTGTGTACCACCACCTCCCGCAGCTCCTGTCTCCTAAAACCTCCATCTTTCCCCCTAGAGAGCTCTAGTGCTCATCACTCTGGAAGTCTGGGATATCTCAGTTTCCCCACAGATTTTATGGTTGGGAAGTTCAGGGGTGAAGGGAGAAATGAGGGTGCTTCTTCAGAGGCATTTCCAGTGAGCTCCTTCTTGGGGTCTGAGCATAGTTTCTGTGTATTTACCATCCTGGGCCTTCTGGAATTAAAGATAGGACCATGCCTCTGCCAAACTAAGGCCTGTCTCAATGCCCCTGCTTTGTACTCTAGGGAAATGAAGGGTCATGGTCCCAACCTCACTCTGGGCCATTCAGCTCCATTCTAGAACAAACTTCTAGAAGAAAATTTATTTCTTGTTTTCCCCATAGCCCCCCCCCAACTTCTCAGGGAAATTTACTTCCTTCATGAATGCCACCATCTCTGGTGAGGTGCATTGTCTTCACCCCCATTCTAGTTGTTCCAGGTCCCATTACCTTCTTTTTCCAGGTGACCGTGACTTTGGGAAGTTCCATTGTCTGGGCTTCATTTCAAACCAATAATCATTTCTGTTTCCTTGTTGGCCTTGTCCTCTGTGGGATTAGCTGTGTGGCATGTTCTAAGACCTTAATAGACCTTTCCTTCTGCTCCTTTCATATAGTGGATCCCAAAAACAACTCTGGGAGTATGTGTAATGATTATCATTTCTTCAAATGAAAAAATAAGCTCAGAATTTTTCAGTAATGTACCCAAGGTCACATAGTAGCTAGCAAGTTACAGATAACGTGAACCCATGATTGTCTGCAACAAGTTTATATTTGAGATAAAAATTGCCATATGTAAAATTAAAATTTCTTCAGTTAGTAGGATTTTTTGATGTATTTCCTAACCCTTGAGAAACAGATTTTTAATTAAATTCCTATAATCTGCCAAATTAAACAAGAAATTCAATTCTGTATTCTTTGTTTCCAATTTCATTGGTAAAAATAAACTGCTTAGAGTTTATTTTTTAATTTTTATTATTATATAATATAGATTACTCTCTTAAAGTTGTGGAGGACAGAAATATCTTGTGGTTACAATAAAGATGTCAACAGCAGGCTAGTTCCTTGTTCTCAACTGTAAGAGAAGGTATGTTTCAATGACTTTTTTCTGCTTTCAATGTCCACCAATATGCCTTGACTATAACACATTTCTCCATCTCCTAACTATATAACTTCTAAATCTGCTTTCATTATTAGGTCACATTTTTTGATTTTATACACAAATAGTTCCTCTCTCTTTCTGTGTGTGTGCCTGTCTGTCTGTCTGTCTCTGTGTGTGTATCTCTCTGTCTCTCTCTCTGTGTCTCTCTCTCTGTCTCTGTGTGTGTGTCTGTCTTTCTGTCTCTGTGTGTGTATCTCTCTCTGTCTGTGTGTGTGTCTCTCTCTGTCTCTCTCTGTGTCTCTCTCCCTCTCTCCCTCCCTCCCTTTTGGTACTATTATCAAACCCAGAGCTTTGCATATACTGGGCATTTTTGTTTTCTTCTACTTTATGAGATCATTTGTGAATATATTTCAGGGCTCAAGCACATAAAATATGATAACATTTCATCCCATGATCCTTGACTTAACCAGGTATTAAAGCTTCTTTTGGACATATGCAGTAATGTTCCCAGGCAGACACTGGTATATAAAGATCTTTATAGGTTATTATGTGCTAGTTAGTGCTGCCAACTAGATACCTGTAGATCGGTTGCAAAGAGTCTCAACTGGCTAATTATCTTTACCAAGTCAGTCTGTAAGCATGACTATTGGGGATTGTCTTGATTATTAATGGATACAGGAGGGTTCAGCCCACTGTGAGTGGCACCATTCTTTTACAATCATCCTGGGCTGGATAAGGAAGCTAATTCAGCACGAGCCTCTGAGCAAGCCAGAAGGAGAGCCAGTGAGTGTGACAGAAAGCAGTATTCCTAGAATCCACTAATAAGTGAGTACATACCATATTCATCTTTTTGGGTATGGG
>LOJH01068177.1:0-10133 GCA_001685095.1 Ellobius talpinus
CATGCAAATGGATGGAAATAGAAAACACTATCCTAAGTGAGGTAATCCATACCCAAAAAGATGAATATGGTATGTACTCACTCGTTAGTGGATTCTAGCTATTTAGCTTTTTCTATCTAGTTACCCAGATAGATTAATAAATTAATAAATGGATAGTGGATGAATAGATATAAAAAGATATATAAATGAATAAAAAGGTAGTAGATAAACAACAGATATACTAATGAATGGATGGTAGATAGTTTAAAAAATATTTACTGTATTTCATGTCATATGGTTGTAGCATGCTATATGAGAGTTATTATTAGTAATTAAGTTTAGAATAAATTACACTGAATTCACCCGATCCAATTTTTACAAAGAAAAGTAGAATTATCAGATAAATTTTGGAACATGAAGCCACTGTATCTTATTGATTTGTTTTCTTTTGATAAATCCTGGCATTGTAAAAACATACACATTTTCACCTCTGTTCTAGCATACTATGTACCTTATATTTCTGAAATAAGTTAAGATTCTCTATCTTTGCCATTCTGACTCTCGAATATCAGTACATAATTTTCATGCACCTCAACTTTTCTGATAATTTCTCTAAGTTTGATAAGATTTTTGCTTGTTGGGACAAAGTGATAACTTCCAAACCTTCAGCATGCAGGACAGGAGAGTGCTGTAAAAGTATTTTCAATATGTTCATGCTATGTGCCCTGGAGCTATTATCATATAGCTCATTTAGAAAATCTTCTCTCTGATTTCTGCTCACTCTCTTCCTGCTCAATGGAGACACTTTCCCCATTATTGATACAATTATTGAATTTGATTCATATTGTCCTCTTTTCTTAAAAATGTTGCATTTTTCATGAATAAAAAAGAGGTCAAGCATAAAATATAATCAAGAAATGGGTCATTTGATTCCTCTAGCTAGTTACATCAGGGACAACAGCATGAACATTGCATTGAGTATTAAGAATAGTCTGTTGACCGAGGTTTCTGTCCTGCCCGGTCCCAAAGAATCAGACAGAGGTCTACATTAATTATCAAACAATTGGCCTAATAACTCAGGCTGCTTATTAAATCTTGTAACTTATATTAGCCCATAATGCTTGTCTTTGTTAGCCACATGGTTTGGTACCTTTTTTGGCAAGGCAGTCACATCTTGCTTGCTCCGTGTCTGGCTTCCTCTGTGTCTGGGTGATAACTGCAGACTGAAGCCTCCCTCTTCCCAGAATTTTTATTGCCCTGCCTCTACTTCCTGCCTGGTCACCCCACCTATACTTCCTGCCTGGCTACTGGCCAATCAGCATTTATTTAAAATGCAAGTGACAGGGTACAGACCATTGTCCCACAGCAATAGTCCTCAACATTTGTCATTAGTAGGTATATGTATTTCACATACAGTTAATATGTTATGGCTAATTAGCTGGTATCAGAATCATAAAATCTTCCCCTAAGTATTTTCTATTTTTCATATGCCACATGGAAAGAAATTATACAATTTCAGTTCTGTACTGCTAAGCACTGATTCCTGAAATGAAATATATCATTTTTTCTTGGCATGGTGGTTCATGTCTGAGGTAGAACAACTGGCTTGAAGTTGAGATGGCCCAAATCAGAGAGCTTGTTTTAGGCAAGCCAGGGTGACATAGCAAGGCATTGTCTCAATAAAGAAAAAAAAGCATTATCTTTAGAAAGTAAGGGTTGATTTTATTCATTCCACTTATTCATTTGCATGTTTTTAAATATGGAATATTATCACCACAGTTTATGCTTATTCCTAAATATTAAAATCAATGTTGAAAAATTTAAATCTAGGGCTTACATGGGTCTGCACCAGATCCTCTGTATATATGTTATGGCTTCCAGTATAGTGTTTTTATGGAATTCCTGAGTGTGTGAATGAGTGGGTTTCTGATTCCCATGCCTTATCTTGTACTCTTTTTCTTGTTGCTTTGTCCTGTATAAATTTAAAATCTTATTGCTTTATTTGTTGTATTTTTAACTGAATGAAAGAATGAACGAATGAATGAAAAGGGAAACAACTGTGTTATCACTTATACTTGCAGGGAGAGGGAAATTTCATCCTCTCCAACAGAGTGACACTGGGTAAATCGACCACTCTAGAATAGGTATCATGTTCAACAGTCAGCTAACAAAGAATACACTACTAGATTCTGCAGTTTCTTTGTGCTCTTTTAGTTTTTATTTGGTTTACAGGTTGGTGTCTCTATTTTCTTTTGGGGTGTGATTTCATTTTGTTTTCTTAGTTCTGGGGAATGGGTTGTTGTTAAATTGAGTTTCTTAAGTGGATAGGGATAAAGAAATGTTTTGAATAATTAAAAATATAGTTAAAACAGAAGGAAAAAGAAATTTAAAATAATAAACCTTAATGTTTTCTTCTGTTTATGTAACAGATTAATGAGACCTTTTAATGCCAAAGAAAATCAGCATAGTACCTTTTGAAATTTGTATTCCATGAGTTACTTTTTTAGAATTGTATTGACAATACACTGAATAAAAATAGTTGAATCCAGGTTTAGGATTATAAAGTGTTATTTTCATAGGTCATGGTTATGGTTTCTCCCCTATGTGTGGACAAGAAGTCAGAAGACCTCAAGCCATCTCTGGAAGAAATACATAATAATAACTTTAGAAAAGTCCTTTGGGGAAATTAACCAAAACAATAGCCATTGATTAACAGCAAAAGTAAGGAAATATATACTTAATGACAATAATTATTAAAAGTGCCTGACATCTTTATTTCATCAGCTTTTCAATAGTCCACAATGTGAAGAAGTTTTATATGTCATGGAACAAAATAAAGGAGGTTATTGCTACTATACATACAAATCACATACACATCATAACCCCAAATTTCTGCTTACATTGTCTTTCTTCCCACTTATGCAAAATCATTGGCTAATTTAATAAAAACAAAGAACACACTGTTCACTTAACTGGAATCATGTAAGAATTCAAAACTGCACGTATTACCAATAAGGAATAGGTTTTGGGTGATGACATAATTATTCTGATCTACCCTGTTCAATACATTGACACAAGTCCTGTACTGCAACTTAGAGATGGCATGGTTAACAAGTGAAATTTTGATATTTTACCTAAATTTATGTAAGTTATATGGTTATATGTGGTTAGGAGTGATATGTTGTCAGCCTGGAAGGGTAATTTGGTACTTGTATAGGTTTCTGCCTTATCATCTATACCAGTTGGTTTTTTATCAACTTGAAACACACTAGAGTCATCAGAAATGAAGAAGCCTCGGTTTAGGAAATCTATCCATGAGATGCAGCTCTAGGACATTTTCTTAGTTAGCAATCAATAGGTGGGAAGGCTCAGCCTATGGTGGGTGAACATCCTTGGGTGGTTGGTCCTGGGCTCTAGAATAAGTTGAGCTGAGCAAGTCATATGAAGCAAGCCAGTAAGTAGCACCCCTCCATGGCCTCTGCATCAGCTCCTGTCTCCATGTTGCTGCCATGTTTGAGTAGTTGTCCTAAATATCTTTGATGATGAACAGCAACGTAAAAGTATAAGAAGAATACACCCTTTCCTCCCCGACTTGTTTTTTGGTTATGGTGTGTTGTAGCAGTAATAGAGCACTAGATAAGACACCATCCAATTCCATTGATATGTAATGGCTTCACCGTACATTTATCCAGGAATATTGAAACACATCAACATTTTATTATCACTTTGATGGCTTTAGTGTATATATATATATATGGTGAAATAATTTATACAGCTCTCATATGTAGACTCAATTTTATTTTTTTATTACAGCAAAGTATTTTAAACTAGAGTTTATTCAACGATTTTCACTAAGGGGTGGAAAATAGTCTCTGAGAAGGTATTCATCCCAATCTATGATTTTCAAAATGTGTTCAGTGAGACAATAAATTCACAGGATGCTAATAAAAGTTTTGTTACCAAATTAGTCTGGAAAATTCAGGTGTAAACTGTGTCAAATATGTTCTTTATTTCAGAATTTCACAGAGAGTTTAGATGCTAATGCTCAGTGAATGTTTAAGCAATATATAAATTGTACAGATGTTATTTTCTCCATGCAACTTATTGGATCAAAAATTACTGATGGATATTCTCCTAGAGAAGTGTTTTATTAAAGACAGCTCAGAAAACAAACATATTGACACTGTGGCCTGTTAAGTAAAGAAATTCTCTTGTCCCCAACTTGAGTTTCATGTTACCAAGGGAGTTGATGAGTTTCCTCATTATTCTTGTGCTGGTTTATTTTCAGCTCATTTCCTCACTAGACATTCTTTCATATTCAGATTCTGGATTTTGAATTAGGCCTGTAGAGTCATATTGAACACACTCTAACAGCCTCATTTTTCAAGAACCATGAGGGCACTAAAATTTCACCCTGCTTATAAGTTAATGAGGTAGCCTGTCACAATGTCATGCATGTTGGCAAGAGACAGAGGATGTACAAGTAATAGCACAGCAAGCATTATCAATTTCATGTTCACATAAGTTCCTTCTGACCCAAATCCCTGTAGCAATCATGCAGAGAAAAAAAGTAGGTACTGTGCTCACAGCACAGTTGAGACTCTAAACTTGGAAGGCCCTTCATTTTTGATAGTTGTTGACATATATGGGTAATGTGTGCCCTGTAAGGAAGTATTATCTTTATCATAATAGTCTAAAACAAATGCGTCCTCTTTTCTAAAAGACAAAACTGTTTCTATCTTCTAAGACTACTTTTCACACATATAGCCTTGAACAAAGTCTAGAACCAAAGCTATTATCAATGCTTAATTATCAATTAAGATATAATATATATGTATTCACACAAACATATATAAATAGTAGGCATTTAATGATTTTTGATGATTTCTCCCCCCTTTCTTCCCTCCAGTTTCCCCAAACACTCCCAACAAATGCTCCTCCCAAATTGTATCCTCTTTTTTATTTAAAAAATATGTATATATGCCCTACTGTAACCAATTAACATTATTCATATGTACAGGGGTTTTGGGTTATCTACTGATTCATGGGCTACAATTAAGAGGTCACAGATAGTCCAACAACATTTATTGACAATTCTTTTTACTTTATCCAATGGATAATTAGTTATCTTTTCAAAAATCAGAAAGTGATATTGTGTAAACTTATATATATATATATATCATCTAGATCATCTAGTCTATTCCCTTGATCTACATTTCTGGTTTTGTTTTATTTAATTTTGTTAATTACATGCTGTTTCATTACTTTTGCTCTGCTTAGAATTTGAAATCAGCATTGTCCTTTTTGCTGGAAGTTGCTTTGTTTATCAAGTGTTTTTACACTTTAATGTGAATTTTAAGACAGGATTTTCTATTTCTGAGAAAAATTACACTTATTTGCTAACAATTACAATGAATTTGCAGATTGCTTTCTGTAGGTTGGCCATTTTACGATTTTGTCCTTATGAATCAGTAGAATCAAAATTACATATTGATCCATGAAGATACAAATAAGCAGCTTCAATCTCCTTTCACCATAACGCAAAGCCAATTTTGCCTCCATAACTCCCATATCATGCTTTATTGTTCCATCAAATAATGATGCAGGATAAACCCTTTATCATTAAGTTGATTCTGAAGTGGGATTCCTCTCTGTATGCTGTGAATGTGCTTTGTTAGCAAAGGATCTTCCTTGGGTCTCTAGCAGGGCAGAATAGAGCAAGCAGAATTCCAAGCAAGGTTAGAGGAGAAAAGAAGGCAAAGTCAGGAAGACGCCATGTAGCTGCCAAAGGAAACAGACACCTGGGAACAATACCAGTAAACCATGAGCCTCAGGGTAAAATATAAAAGAATGAAATGGGTTAATTTAAGATGTAAGGCCTAGCTGGGAATACAGTAGTCATTGGCCAGGTAGTGTTGCAATTAATCTAATCTCTGTGTGATAATTTTGGGGCTGGGTGGCAGGGAAACAAACAAGTCTACCACTACATGATTCTTGTTAGATATTTGTGACATAAGTGAGAAAATTAACAATACAGTTATCCTAAATGAGACATTAAATGTAGAAGTGGTTTATATTTATTCTGAAAATTAAGAGAAAAAGGAGAGAGAATATTCCATGTTCTAGAAATTCACTCTTTATAGACAATCAGAAATATATAACTGAGAAAAGGCCCAAAGTCAGACAATGCTAAATACTTTAGCTTTAAATACCATTTCAGGTCAGAGTTTCTGTTAGGAAAGTTGTCATTGAAATTGGCTTACAAATAGCAAAAGTTTTGACTTAACATCAAAAGAGACCTATCCAAATTACAGTTGAACATCATTATCTAGATTCTTCAATCCAAGCACTGCCCATTTGCATAATACCTGGATGAACTTCCTGGAATGACTGGTTTAGAAGTATTAGTAATCTCATATTAGAGCCTCTGGGCAATGGGACAAGAGTTGTTTTTGTAAGACAAGAAGGGTAGAAGTGTCAAATGCCTAAAGACCTTGTAGTCTGTATTGGTTCTTGGGGACTGGATGAAAAGTAAAGATGAATGTCACTCCCTAAGATGTTAAGAATATGACTCATATTTCTATTTCATTTACTAGTCATGACAAAACTGATCAGACAATAAAATATCAGTTTAAACTACTTAAAGATCAACTATGCAATCTGGCCAGTCATAGTCACCATGCATGATAGCAATACTAAGAAGACAGAAGATAGTCTGACATAAGTAATGTACAGTCAATGACCTGAGGATCTCTGGTAGGACACAATAGAGAAAAGTGAGGAAAAGTCCACATTTGTGTTGGATAAATCACAGTAATTAGTTCCCCTGTCGTAATATAGCTCAAATATCATTTCACAGAACATCACATTGATTTGTTTTGATGATGGCATCATGCCTATTTAGCAAGGTAGAAAAGAGATAGTTTTCTGAAGATAGTGTTGCTAAATGTACTTCACAGAGTACATATGAATAACCATGCAATGCTACTTTGGATAAATATAACAGAAGTCTCCTCACCATAGGAATAGCAATACACCCCAAAAAACAAACAGGTAGTTGCTTTATCTTGTTCTCTTACTACTAAAAGAAGTCCCAAACTAAGAACTCCAAATCTAAAGAGAGCAGATATCTCACTGAGAAGCGCTGTTCTGGCCAAACACAGATTGGTATGAGTACTAGTAGTCTGAATATGATCAGATAAAAGTAAGGTCCTGGTATCATCTACCTATTGCTCATGCCATAGGTACCACCAAACTCTATTGTATTATGTATTTCCATAATGAAAAAAATGTATTAGATCTCTTTGAAAAACCTCAGTAGGGAAAAACAAAAAACATGATCTGGGTTTCGGAGCTAAGCCTGTACAGAAAATAACAGTTTTCAGAAAAGAGCAACTTGCTATGGGTTCCAGTAGAAAATGAATATTTGAACTTCCTTATGATGAAAGACATGTGGAAAGAGCTGTAGTATGGTAATTTCTTCTGAGTTCAAACATACCATGATGGAGGGGAGTTCTTTAGGATTCTGTAACTTTTAAAGCCAATTGAAGAGCAGAAGGAGGGAGAAGACGAGCAAGAAAGTCAGCACCACGACGGGTTCGTCCACCCACTGAGACAGTGTGCCTGAGCTAATGGAAGCTTACCAAATCCAGCTGGACTGGGACTGAACGAGCATGTGATCAAAATGGACTCTCTGATTGTGGCTGACAATGGGGGCTGACTGAGAAGCCTATGACAATAGCACTGGGATTTGTCTCTACTGCATGTACTGGCTTTTTGGGATCCTAGTCTGTTTGGATGCACACTTTCCTAGGCCTGGATAAAGGGGGGAGGGCCTTGGACTTCCCATAGGGCAGGGTACCCTGCCCTCTCTTAGGACTGNCAAATCCAGCTGGACTGGGACTGAACGAGCATGTGATCAAAATGGACTCTCTGATTGTGGCTGACAATGGGGGCTGACTGAGAAGCCTATGACAATAGCACTGGGATTTGTCTCTACTGCATGTACTGGCTTTTTGGGATCCTAGTCTGTTTGGATGCACACTTTCCTAGGCCTGGATAAAGGGGGGAGGGCCTTGGACTTCCCATAGGGCAGGGTACCCTGCCCTCTCTTAGGACTGGAGGGGAAGGGGGAGGGGGAGGGAAAAGGGAGGAGGGGAGAAAGCGGAAATTTTGAATGGTATTTTTTATAAAGCAATAAAAATTTTAAAAAAGCCTGGATAAATTCATAAAAGGGTTATTAAGACACACACAAGTCCTAAAAGGGGGTTCATGAAGAGTCAGAAAATTCTAAATGGCAAAAATCCTTAAATTTCAGGGAAAAAAACAAAACAAAAGCAGAAGTCTCAGGAACTTATAAGATACACAAGATCCTTCAGTCTCCAATAACACACAAGCAGCAGGTTTCATAAGATGACAAACACTTTCCAACTTGACAAGGAGCCTGCAATTTGTGTAGTGACCTCCAGAGTTCCAGCATTTGTAAGCTATCACCCATACAGGGAAGGCCTTCATACCTGTTTCTGTAAGTGACGCCTTACCCATGCTCCTGTAATTAGTCCCAATAAGTGCATTGATTCACTAAGTTGTACTTTGTTGTGATTATCAGTTTGATCTGTCATTGATTTCACATAAAAGAGGAAGTTAAGACTGTAACTGTGTCTCCACAAGAAAGGAGTCATATTACAGGACAATAGTGTTTGCAATTTTAACAACTACAAGCATGAAAGCTTGGGAGGATTTGAAAGCTACAGAGTAGAGCCATAGCTAAAGTATTACCTCAATTTGATACTTTAATACATTACAAAAATGATATCAGCTTTAAGTTCCTGGTTGAAAAAAATGCAGGAATTCTGTCCTGAAATTATCTTGGATACTACACACTCACCATGTTATATATTTATTGTAAATCCAGTCTTAAATAATTGAGCCTTCTCTTTAACCCATCTTAAGGAATGTTTGTTTGGTTTATACCATGAGCTAAATCTACCAGAAGCTATAAAAGTGATACTTAAGGGGAAGAAAAATTGTCAATTTATATGTTATAGTTCCAAGATCATGTGGTATGTGAGTGAGTGAGAGTGTATCTGTGTGTGTGTGTGTGTGTGTGTGTGTGTGTATACAGCCAAAACTTTGGTCACTGTCAGACATAACAATGAACCACACAAACTCTTAAAGGACAAATTTCTTGCTGTGTGTGATAGTGTTTGTCTAATAGACAGAAGGGAGAAATGGGAGGAATTCTGTCAGTTCAAGTCCAAACTGTTCTATATAGGAAGTTCCCAGCGAGCTAGGGTTACACAGTGAGGTCTTGCCTAAAGAAAAACAAGAATGGACTTTCTACCCACTTTTGTCACAGTGATAACTTGATAGACCTTAGCTGAGAACTAATTCAGGGTCCATCTCAGTTGCTAGAGTAAATGGATGTTTTTGTAAATATGAAACTTAGCCAATGAGAGAACAACAAACTGCATGTGAATCTTCCAATTCCCTTGCACTTGATCCCTCTTTAGGGCAATAATTGTTCTGTGTTCAACACTGGGACCTGAAAGGCTTCAAAGGCTATGACCCAAGGTCTCAAAGTGACTCATTTTCAAATACGTTTAACCTTGTCTTCTTACAGTAATTATTTTCCATTAAATTCTTCACACACTTTGTTTTCTGTTAACATCTGTTCTCCTGAGATGCCACCCTGTTACACCTAAGTGATCTTCATGTATTCTCTGACATAATTTAGGTATTTTACAAGATTATCATAAAAATATTTTCCAAAAAGATCAGCATCAAATCATGATAAAAATGGCAATTTAAACATGTAGTTTAAATTTATAGGTGATAGAATTATATTTATGTATAGAAACATTATTCAGTTAAGATGTAAATATTCATGCTGTAGAAATGACTCAGCAGAGGACCCAAGTCTAACCTCCAAGGGCACCTGTACTCCAGTGTGCATACACACACTCTAGTGTGCAGTGATATATACACGTACAAAATTAAAAATGAAGTAAATTTTTTATGGTTTTTCATTATTTTTTTTTAAAAATTTCCACCTCCTCCCCTCCTCCCATTTCCCTCCCCCTCCCACCTCTCCCTCCCCTTCCCTCTCCAGTCCTAAGAGCAGTCAGGGTTCCCTGACCTGTGGGAAGTCCAAG